>CAMAOC010000007.1:500000-502500 GCA_945859555.1 Megachile ligniseca
CAGAGAGACAGAGAGACAGAGAGACAGAGAGACAGAGAGACAGAGAGACAGAGAGACAGAGAGACAGAGAGACAGAGAGACAGAGACAGAGAGACAGAGAGACAGAGAGACAGAGAGACAGAGACAGAGAGACATTGAGACATTGAGACAGAGAGACAGAGAGACAGAGAGACAGAGAGACAGAGAGACAGAGAGACAGAGAGACAGAGAGACAGAGAGACAGAGAGACAGAGAGACAGAGAGACAGAGAGACAGGGAGACAGGGAGACAGAGAGACAAAGAGACAGAGACAGATAGACAGATAGACAGAGACAGAGACAGAGACAGATAGACAGAGACAGAGAGACAGAGAGACAGAGAGACAGAGAGACAGAGAGACAGAGAGACAGAGAGACAGAGAGACAGAGAGACAGAGAGACAGAGAGACAGAGAGACAGAGAGACAGAGAGACAGAGAGACAGAGAGACAGAGAGACAGAGAGACAGAGAGACAGAGAGACAGAGAGACAGAGAGACAAAGAGACAGAGACAGAGACAGAGACAGAGACAGAGACAGAGACAGAGACAGAGACAGAGACAGGGAGACAGGGAGACAGAGAGACAGAGACAGAGAGACAGAGAGACAAAGAGACAAAGAGACAGAGAGACAGAGAGACAGAGAGACAGAGAGACAGAGAGACAGAGAGACAGAGAGACAGAGAGACAGAGAGACAGAGACAGAGAGACAGAGAGACAGAGAGACAGAGAGACAGAGACAGAGAGACAGAGACAGAGACAGAGACAGAGAGACGGAGACAGAGAGACAGAGACAGAGACAGAGAGACAGAGACAGAGAGACAGAGACAGAGAGACAGAGAGACAGAGACAGAGAGACATAGAGACAGAGAGACAGAGAGACAGAGAGACAGAGAGACTGAGAGAGAGACATAGAGACAGAGAGACAGAGAGACAGAGAGACAGAGAGACTGAGAGACAAAGAGACAGAGACAGAGACAGATAGACAGAGAGACAGAGAGACAGAGAGACAGAGAGACAGAGAGACAGAGGGACAAAGAGACAGAGACAGATAGACAGAGACAGAGACAGATAGACAGAGACAGAGACAGAGAGACAGAGAGACAAAGAGACAGAGAGACAGAGAGACAGAGACAGAGAGACAGAGAGACAGAGACAGAGACAGAGACAGAGAGACGGAGACAGAGAGACAGAGACAGAGACGGAGAGACAGAGACAGAGAGACAGAGACAGAGAGACAGAGACAGAGAGACAGAGAGACAGAGATAGAGAGACAGAGACAGAGAGACATAGAGACAGAGAGACAGCGACAGAGAGACAGAGACGGAGAGACAGAGACAGAGACAGAGAGACAGAGACAGAGAGACAGAGAGACAGAGAGACAGAGAGACAGAGAGACAGAGAGACTGAGAGACAAAGAGACAGAGACAGATAGACAGAGAGACAGATAGACAGAGAGACAGAGAGACAGAGAGACAGAGAAACAGAGAGACAGAGAGACAGAGAGACAGAGAGACAGAGAGACAGAGAGACAGAGAGACAGAGAGACAAAGAGACAAAGAGACAAAGAGACAGAGAGACAGAGAGACAGAGAGACAGAGAGACAGAGATAGAGAGACAGAGAGACAGAGATAGAGAGACAGAGACAGAGAGACAGAGAGACAGAGAGACAGAGAGACAGAGAGACAGGGAGACAGGGAGACAGAGAGACAGAGACAGAGAGACAGAGACAGAGAGACAGAGAGACAGAGATAGAGAGACAGAGACAGAGAGACATAGAGACAGAGAGACAGCGACAGAGAGACAGAGACGGAGAGACAGAGACAGAGACAGAGAGACAGAGACAGAGAGACAGAGAGACAGAGAGACAGAGAGACAGAGAGACAGAGAGACAGAGAGACTGAGAGACAAAGAGACAGAGACAGATAGACAGAGAGACAGAGAGACAGAGAGACAGAGAAACAGAGAGACAGAGAGACAGAGAGACAGAGAGACAGAGAGACAGAGAGACAGAGAGACAGAGAGACAAAGAGACAAAGAGACAAAGAGACAGAGAGACAGAGAGACAGAGAGACAGAGAGACAGAGAGACAGAGAGACAGAGAGACAGAGAGACAGAGAGACAGAGAGACAGAGAGACAGAGAGACAGAGAGACAGAGACAGAGAGACAGAGAGACAGAGAGACAGAGAGACAGAGACAGAGAGACATTGAGACATTGAGACAGAGAGACAGAGAGACAGAGAGACAGAGAGACAGAGAGACAGAGAGACAGAGAGACAGAGAGACAGAGAGACAGAGAGACAGAGAGACAGAGAGACAGAGAGACAGAGAGACAGGGAGACAGAGAGACAAAGAGACAGAGACAGATAGACAGATAGACAGAGACAGAGACAGAGACAGATAGACAGAGACAGAGAGACAGAGAGACAGAGAGACAGAGAGACAGAGAGACAGAGAGACAGAGAGACAGAGAGACAGAGAGACA
>CAMAOC010000007.1:505000-507500 GCA_945859555.1 Megachile ligniseca
GACAGAGAGACAGAGAGACAGAGAGACAGAGAGACAGAGAGACTGAGAGACAAAGAGACAGAGACAGAGACAGATAGACAGAGAGACAGAGAAACAGAGAGACAGAGAGACAGAGAGACAGAGAGACAGACAGACAGAGAGACAGGGAGACAGAGAGACAAAGAGACAGAGAGACAGAGAGACAGAGACAGATAGACAGAGCCAGAGACAGAGAGACAGAGACAGAGAGACAAAGAGACAAAGAGACAAAGAGACAGGGAGACAGAGAGACAAAGAGACAGAGACAGATAGACAGATAGACAGAGACAGAGACAGATAGACAGAGACAGAGACAGATAGACAGAGACAGAGACAGAGAGACAGAGACAGAGACAGAGAGACAGAGACAGAGAGACAGAGAGACAGAGACAGAGAGACAGAGACAGAGAGACAGAGAGACAGAGAGACAGAGAGACAGAGAGACAGAGAGACAGAGAGACAGAGAGACAGAGAGACAGAGAGACAGAGAGACAGAGAGACAGAGAGACAGAGAGACAGAGAGACAGAGAGACAGAGAGACAGAGAGACAGAGAGACAGAGACAGAGAGACAGAGAGACAGAGACAGAGACAGAGACAGAGAGACGGAGACAGAGAGACAGAGACAGAGACAGAGAGACAGAGACAGAGAGACAGAGACAGAGAGACAGAGACAGAGAGACAGAGACAGAGAGACAGAGACAGAGAGACAGAGGGACAGAGAGACAGAGAGACAGAGAGACAGAGAGACAGAGAGACAGAGAGACAGAGGGACAAAGAGACAGAGACAGATAGACAGAGACAGAGACAGATAGACAGAGACAGAGACAGAGAGACAGAGAGACAAAGAGACAGAGAGACAGAGAGACAGAGACAGATAGACAGAGACAGAGACAGAGAGACAGAGACAGAGAGACAGAGAGACAGAGACAGAGACAGAGACAGAGACAGAGACAGAGACAGAGACAGAGACAGAGACAGAGACAGAGACAGAGACAGAGACAGGGAGACAGGGAGACAGAGAGACAGAGACAGAGAGACAGAGAGACAAAGAGACAAAGAGACAGAGAGACAGAGAGACAGAGAGACAGAGAGACAGAGAGACAGAGAGACAGAGAGACAGAGAGACAGAGAGACAGAGAGACAGAGAGACAGAGAGACTGAGAGACAAAGAGACAGAGACAGATAGACAGAGAGACAGAGAGACAGAGAGACAGAGAAACAGAGAGACAGAGAGACAGAGAGACAGAGAGACAGAGAGACAGAGAGACAGAGAGACAGAGAGACAGAGAGACAAAGGGACAAAGAGACAGAGAGACAGAGAGACAGATAGACAGAGACAGAGACAGAGAGACAGAGACAGAGACAGAGAGACAGAGACAGAGAGACAGAGAGACAGAGATAGAGAGACAGAGACAGAGAGACAGAGAGACAGAGAGACAGAGAGACAGAGAGACAGGGAGACAGGGAGACAGAGAGACAGAGACAGAGAGACAGAGAGACAAAGAGACAAAGAGACAGAGAGACAGAGAGACAGAGACAGAGAGACAGAGACAGAGACAGAGACAGAGAGACGGAGACAGAGAGACAGAGACAGAGACAGAGAGACAGAGACAGAGAGACAGAGACAGAGAGACAGAGAGACAGAGATAGAGAGACAGAGACAGAGAGACATAGAGACAGAGAGACAGCGACAGAGAGACAGAGACGGAGAGACAGAGACAGAGACAGAGAGACAGAGACAGAGAGACAGAGAGACAGAGAGACAGAGAGACAGAGAGACAGAGAGACAGAGACAGAGACAGAGAGACAGAGACAGAGAGACAGAGACAGAGAGACAGAGACAGAGAGACAGAGACAGAGAGACAGAGAGACAGAGAGACAGAGACAGAGAGACAGAGACAGAGACAGAGACAGAGAGACGGAGACAGAGAGACAGAGACAGAGACAGAGAGACAGAGACAGAGAGACAGAGACAGAGAGACAGAGAGACAGAGAGACAGAGATAGAGAGACAGAGACAGAGAGACATAGAGACAGAGAGACAGCGACAGAGAGACAGAGACGGAGAGACAGAGACAGTGACAGAGAGACAGAGACAGAGAGACAGAGAGACAGAGAGACAGAGAGACAGAGAGACTGAGAGACAAAGAGACAGAGACAGAGACAGATAGACAGAGAGACAGAGAAACAGAGAGACAGAGAGACAGAGAGACAGAGAGACAGACAGACAGAGAGACAGGGAGACAGAGAGACAAAGAGACAGAGAGACAGAGAGACAGAGACAGATAGACAGAGCCAGAGACAGAGAGACAGAGACAGAGAGACAGAGAGACAGAGACAGAGACAGAGACAGAGACAGAGACAGAGACAGAGACAGGGAGACAGGGAGACAGAGAGACAGAGACAGAGAGACAGAGAGACAAAGAGACAAAGAGACAGGGAGACAGAGAGACAAAGAGACAGAGACAGATAGACAGATAGA
>CAMAOC010000008.1:0-135000 GCA_945859555.1 Megachile ligniseca
TTCTCTTTATCCTTATAACTATTATTATTATCCTTATAACTATTATTATTATCCTTATTACTATTATTATTATCGCTATGACTGTTATTATTATACTTATTCTATTATTACTATCCATATTACTCTTCTCTTTATCCTTATAACTATTATTATTATCCTTATAACTATTATTATTATCCTCATTACTATTATTATTATCGCTATGACTGTTATTATTATCCTTATTCTATTATTACTATCCCTATTACTCTTGTCTCTATCCTTATAACTATTATTATTATGCTTATTACTATTATTATTATCGCTATAACTATTATTATTATCCTTATTACTATTATTATTATCGCAATGACTGTTATTATTATTCTTATTCTATTATTACTATCCCTATTACTCTTCTCTTTATCCTTATAACTATTATTATTATCCTTATTACTATTATTATTATCGCTATAACTATTATTATTATCCTTACTACTATTATTATTATCGCTATGACTGTTATTATTATCCTTATTCTATTATTACTATCCCTATTACCCTTCTCTTTATCCTTATAACTATTATTATTATCCTTATAACTATTATTATTATCCTTATTACTATTATTATTATCGCTATGACTGTTATTATTATACTTATTCTATTATTACTATCGCTATGACTGTTATTATTATACTTATTCTATTATTACTATCCCTATTACTCTTGTCTTTATCCTTATAACTATTATTATTTCCCTTATTACTATTATTATTATCATTATAACTGTTATTATTATCCTTATTACTAGTATTATTATCTCTATAACTATTATTGTTATCCTCATTACTATTATTATTATCGCTATGACTGTTATTATTATCCTTATTCTATTATTACTATCCCTATTACTCTTGTCTCTATCCTTATAACTATTATTATTATGCTTATTACTATTATTGTTAGCACTATAACTGTTATTATTATCCTTATTTCTATTATTATTATCGCTATGACTGTTATTATTATACTTATTCTATTATTACTATCCCTATTACTATTGTCTTTATCCTTGTAAGTATTATTGTTATGCTTATTACTATTATTATTAGCACTAAAACTATTATTATTATCCTTATTACTATTATTATTATCGCTATGACTGTTATTATTATACTTATTCTATTATTACTATCCCTATTACTCTTGCCTCTATCCTTATAACTATTATTATTATCCTCATTACTATTATTATTATCGCTATGACTGTTATTATTATCCTTATTCTATTATTACTATCCCTATTACTCTTGTCTTTATCCTTATAACTATTATTATTATCCTTATTACTATTATTATTATCGCTATAACTATTATTATTATCCTTATTACTATTATTATTATCGCAATGACTGTTATTATTATCCTTATTCTATTATTACTATCCCTATTACTCTTCTCTTTATCCTTATAACTATTATTATTATCCTTATTACTATTATTATTATCGCTATAACTATTATTATTATCCTTACTACTATTATTATTATCGCTATGACTGTTATTATTATCCTTATTCTATTATTACTATCCCTATTACTCTTGTCTCTATCCTTATAATTATTATTATTTCCCTTATTACAATTATTATTATCGCTATAACTATTATTATTATCCTTATTACTATTACTATTCGCACTATAACTATTATTATTATCCTTATTACTATTATTATTATTGCTATAAACTGTTATTATTATCCTTATTACTATTATTAATAGCGCTATAGCTATTATTATTATTATCGCTATGACTGTTATTATTATGCTTATTCTACTATTACTATCCCTATTACTCTTGTCTCTATTCTTATAACTATTATTATTATGCTTATTACTATTATTATTATCCTTACTACTATTATTATTATCGCTATGACTGTTATTATTATCCTTATTCTATTATTACTATCCCTATTACTCTTGTCTTTATCCTTATAACTATTATTATTTCGCTTATTACTATTATTATTATCATAATAACTGTTATTATTATCCTTATTACTAGTATTATTATCTCTATAACTATTATTGTTATCCTCATTACTATTATTATTATCGCTATGACTGTTATTATTATCCTTATTCTATTATTACTATCCCTATTACTCTTGTCTCTATCCTTATAACTATTATTATTATCCTCATTACTATTATTATTATCGCTATGACTGTTATTATTATCCTTATTCTATTATTACTATCCCTATTACTCTTGTCTTTATCCTTATAACTATTATTATTATCCGTATTACTATTATTATTATCGCTATAACTATTATTATTATCCTTATTACTATTATTATTATCGCAATGACTGTTATTATTATTCTGATTCTATTATTACTATCCCTATTACTCTTCTCTTTATCCTTATAACTATTATTATTATCCTTATTACTATTATTATTATCGCTATGGCTGTTATTATTATCCTTATTCTATTATTACTATCCCTATTACTCTTCTCTTTATCCTTATAACTATTATTATTATCCTTATAACTATTATTATTATCCTTATTACTATTATTATTATCGCTATGACTGTTATTATTATACTTATTCTATTATTACTATCCCTATTACTCTTCTCTTTATCCTTATAACTATTATTATTATCCTTATTACTATTATTATTATCGCTATAACTATTATTATTATCCTTACTACTATTATTATTATCGCTATGACTGTTATTATTATCCTTATTCTATTATTACTATCCCCATTACTCTTCTCTTTATCCTTATAACTATTATTATTATCCTTATAACTATTATTATTATCCTTATTACTATTATTATTATCGCTATGACTGTTATTATTATACTTATTCTATTATTACTATCCATATTACTCTTCTCTTTATCCTTATAACTATTATTATTATCCTTATAACTATTATTATTATCCTCATTACTATTATTATTATCGCTATGACTGTTATTATTATCCTTATTCTATTATTACTATCCCTATTACTCTTGTCTCTATCCTTATAACTATTATTATTATGCTTATTACTATTATTATTATCGCTATAACTATTATTATTATCCTTATTACTATTATTATTATCGCAATGACTGTTATTATTATTCTTATTCTATTATTACTATCCCTATTACTCTTCTCTTTATCCTTATAACTATTATTATTATCCTTATTACTATTATTATTATCGCTATAACTATTATTATTATCCTTACTACTATTATTATTATCGCTATGACTGTTATTATTATCCTTATTCTATTATTACTATCCCTATTACCCTTCTCTTTATCCTTATAACTATTATTATTATCCTTATAACTATTATTATTATCCTTATTACTATTATTATTATCGCTATGACTGTTATTATTATACTTATTCTATTATTACTATCGCTATGACTGTTATTATTATACTTATTCTATTATTACTATCCCTATTACTCTTGTCTTTATCCTTATAACTATTATTATTTCCCTTATTACTATTATTATTATCATTATAACTGTTA
This sequence comes from Megachile ligniseca, assembly GCA_945859555.1. NCBI lineage: Eukaryota > Metazoa > Arthropoda > Insecta > Hymenoptera > Megachilidae > Megachile > Megachile ligniseca. The sequence goes on from CAMAOC010000008.1 coordinate 3,552, forward strand.
TTATTATCCTTATTACTAGTATTATTATCTCTATAACTATTATTGTTATCCTCATTACTATTATTATTATCGCTATGACTGTTATTATTATCCTTATTCTATTATTACTATCCCTATTACTCTTGTCTCTATCCTTATAACTATTATTATTATGCTTATTACTATTATTGTTAGCACTATAACTATTATTATTATCCTTATTTCTATTATTATTATCGCTATGACTGTTATTATTATACTTATTCTATTATTACTATCCCTATTACTCTTGTCTTTATCCTTATAACTATTATTGTTATGCTTATTACTATTATTATTAGCACTAAAACTATTATTATTATCCTTATTACTATTATTATTATCGCTATGACTGTTATTATTATACTTATTCTATTATTACTATCCCTATTACTCTTGTCTCTATCCTTATAACTATTATTATTATCCTTATTACTATTATTATTATCGCTATGACTGTTATTATTATACTTATTCTATTATTACTATCCCTATTACTCTTGTCTTTATCCTTATAACCATTATTGTTATGCTTATTACTATTATTATTAGCACTAAAACTATTATTATTATCCTTATTACTATTATTATTATCGCTATGACTGTTATTATTATACTTATTCTATTATTGCTATCCCTATTACTCTTGTCTCTATCCTTATAACTATTATTATTATCCTCATTACTATTATTATTATCGCAATGACTGTTATTATTATCGTTATTCTATTATTACTATCCCTATTACTCTTCTCTTTATCCTTATAACTATTATTATTATCCTTATTACTATTATTATTATCGCAATGACTGTTATTATTATCCTTATTCTATTATTACTATCCCTATTACTCTTGTCTCTATCCTTATAACTATTATTATTATGCTTATTACTATTATTGTTAGCACTATAACTATTATTATTATCCTTATTTCTATTATTATTATCGCTATGACTGTTATTATTATACTTATTCTATTATTACTATCCCTATTACTCTTGTCTTTATCCTTATAACTATTATTATTATCCTTATTACTATTATTATTATTCGCACTATAACTATTATTATTATCCTTATTACTATTATTATTATTGCTATAACTGTTATTATTATCCTTATTACTATTATTAATAGCACTATAGCTATTATTATTATTATCGCTATGACTGTTATTATTATGCTTATTCTACTATTACTATCCCTATTACTCTTGTCTTTATCCTTATAACTATTATTATTATCCTTATTACTATTATTATTATCGCAATAACTATTATTATTATCCTTATTACTATTATTATTATCGCAATGACTGTTATTATTATCCTTATTCTATTATTACTATCCCTATTACTCTTGTCTTTATCCTTATAACTATTATTATTTCCCTTATAACTATTATTATTTCCCTTATTACTATTATTATTATCATTATAACTGTTATTATTATCCTTATTACTAGTATTATTATCTCTATAACTATTATTGTTATCCTCGTTACTATTATTATTATCGCTATGACTGTTATTATTATCCTTATTCTATTATTACTATCCCTATTACTCTTGTCTCAATCCTTATAATTATTATTATTTCTCTTATTACAATTATTATTCGCACTATAACTATTATTATTATCCTTATTACTATTATTATTATTGCTATAACTGTTATTATTATCCTTATTACTATTATTAATAGCACTATAGCTATTATTATTATTATCGCTATGCCTGTTATTATTATGCTTATTCTACTATTACTATCCCTATTACTCTTGTCTCTATTCTTATAACTATTATTATTATGCTTATTACTATTATTATTATCGCTATAACTATTATTATTATCCTTACTACTATTATTATTATCGCTATGACTGTTATTATTATCCTTATTCTATTATTACTATCCCTATTACTCTTGTCTTTATCCTTATAACTATTATTATTTCCCTTATTACTATTATTATTATCCTTATTACTAGTATTATTATCTCTATAACTATTATTGTTATCCTCATTACTATTATTATTATCGCTATGACTGTTATTATTATCCTTATTCTATTATTACTATCCCTATTACTCTTGTCTCTATTCTTATAACTATTATTATTATGCTTATTTCTATTATTATTATCGCTATAACTATTATTATTATCCTTACTACTATTATTATTATCGCTATGACTGTTATTATTATCCTTATTCTTTTATTACTATCCCTATTACTCTTGCCTTTATCCTTATAACTATTATTATTTCCCTTATTACTATTATTATTATCATTATAACTGTTATTATTATCCTTATTACTAGTATTATTATCTCTATAACTATTATTGTTATCCTCATTACTATTATTATTATCGCTATGACTGTTATTATTATCCTTATTCTATTATTACTATCCCTATTACTCTTGTCTCTATCCTTATAACTATTATTATTATCCTTATAACTATTATTATTGTCCTTATTACTATTATTATTATCGCTATGACTGTTATTATTATACTTATTCTATTATTACTATCCCTATTACTCTTGTCTTTATCCTTATAACTATTATTATTATCCTTATTACTATTATTATTATCGCTATAACTATTATTATTATCGCTATGACTGTTATTATTATACTTATTCTATTATTACTATCCCTATTACTCTTGTCTTTATCCTGATAATTATTATTATTTCCCTTATTACAATTATTATTATTGCTATAACTATTATTATTATCCTTATTACTATTATTATTCGCACTATAACTATTATTATTATCCTTATTACTATTATTATTATCGCTATAACTATTATTATTATCCTTACTACTCTTATTATTATCGCTATGACTGTTATTATTATGCTTATTCTATTATTACTATCCCTATTACTCTTCTCTTTATCCTTATAACTATTATTATTATCCTTATAACTATTATTATTATCCTTATTACTATTATTATTATCGCTATGACTGTCATTATTATACTTATTCTATTATTACTATCCCTATTACTCTTGTCTTTATCCTTATAACTATTATTATTTCCCTTATTACTATTATTATTATCGCAATAACTATTATTATTATCCTTATTACTATTATTATTATCGCAATGACTGTTATTATTATCCTTATTCTATTATTACTATCCCTATTACTCTTCTCTTTATCCTTATAACTATTATTATTATCCTTATAACTATTATTATTATCCTTATTACTATTATTATTATCGCAATAACTATTATTATTATCCTTACTACTATTATTATTATCGCTATGACTGTTATTATTATCCTTATTCTATTATTACTATCCCTATTACTCTTCTCTTTATCCTTATAACTATTATTATTATCCTTATAACTATTATTATTATCCTTATTACTATTATTATTATCGCAATAACTATTATTATTATCCTTATTACTATTATTATTATCGCAATGACTGTTATTATTATCCTTATTCTATTATTACTATCCCTATTACACTTGTCTCTATCCTTATAACTATTATTATTATGCTTATTACTATTATTGTTAGCACTATAACTATTATTATTATCCTTATTTCTATTATTATTATCGCTATGACTGTTATTATTTTCCTTATTCTATTATTACTATCCCTATTACTCTTCTCTTTATCCTTATAACTATTATTATTATCCTTATAACTATTATTATTATCCTTATTACTATTATTATTATCGCTATGACTGTTATTATTATACTTATTCTATTATTACTATCCCTATTACTCTTGTCTTTATCCTTATAACTATTATTATTTCCCTTATAACTATTATTATTTCCCTTATTACTATTATTATTATCATTATAACTGTTATTATTATCCTTATTACTAGTATTATTATCTCTATAACTATTCTTGTTATCCTCGTTACTATTATTATTATCGCTATGACTGTTATTATTATCCTTATTCTATTATTACTATCCCTATTACTCTTGTCTCTATCCTTATAACTATTATTATTATGCTTATTACTATTATTGTTAGCACTATAACTATTATTATTATCCTTATTACTAGTATTATTATCTCTATAACTATTATTGTTATCCTCATTACTATTATTATTATCGCTATGACTGGTATTATTATCCTTATTCTATTATTACTATCCCTATTACTCTTGTCTCTATCCTTATAAATTTATTATTATGCTTATTACTATTATTATTAGCACTAAAACTATTATTATTATCCTTATTACTGTTATTATTATCGCTATGACTGTTATTATTATACTTATTCTATTATTACTATCCCTATTACTCTTGTCTCTATCCTTATAACTATTATTATTATCCTCATTACTATTATTATTATCGCTATGACTGTTATTATTATCCTTATTCTATTATTACTATCCCTATTACTCTTGTCTTTATCCTTATAACTATTATTATTATCCTTATTACTATTATTATTATCGCTATAACTATTATTATTATCCTTATTACTATTATTATTATCGCAATGACTGTTATTATTATCCTTATTCTATTATTACTATCCCTATTACTCTTCTCTTTATCCTTATAACTATTATTATTATCCTTATTACTATTATTATTATCGCTATAACTATTATTATTATCCTTACTACTATTATTATTATCGCTATGACTGTTATTATTATCCTTATTCTATTATTACTATCCCTATTACTCTTCTCTTTATCCTTATAACTATTATTATTATCCTTATAACTATTATTATTATCCTTATTACTATTATTATTATCGCTATGACTGTTATTATTATACTTATTCTATTATTTCTATCCCTATTACTCTTGTCTTTATCCTTATAACTATTATTATTTCCCTTATTACTATTATTATTATCACTATAACTGTTATTATTATCCTTATTACTAGTATTATTATCTCTATAACTATTATTGTTATCCTCATTACTATTATTATTATCGCTATGACTGTTATTATTATCCTTATTCTATTATTACTATCCCTATTACTCTTGTCTCTATCCTTATAACTATTATTATTATGCTTATTACTATTATTGTTAGCACTATAACTATTATTATTATCCTTATTTCTATTATTATTATCGCTATGACTGTTATTATTATCCTTATTCTATTATTACTATCCCTATTACTCTTCTCTTTATCCTTAAAACTATTATTATTATCCTTATAACTATTAATATTATCCTTATTACTATTATTATTACCGCTATGACTGTTATTATTATACTTATTCTATTATTACTATCCCTATTACTCTTGTCTTTATCCTGATAATTATTATTATTTCCCTTATTACAATTTTTATTATCGCTATAACTATTATTATTATCCTTATTACTATTATTATTCGCACTATAACTATTATTATTATCCTTATTACTATTATTATTATCGCTATAACTATTATTATTATCCTTACTACTATTATTATTATCGCTATGACTGTTATTATTATCCTTATTCTATTATTACTATCCCTATTACTCTTCTCTTTATCCTTATAACTATTATTATTATCCTTATAACTATTATTATTATCCTTATTACTATTATTATTATCGCTATGACTGTTATTATTATACTTATTCTATTATTACTATCCCTATTACTCTTGTCTTTATCCTTATAACTATTATTATTTCCCTTATTACTATTATTATTATCACTATAACTGTTATTATTATCCTTATTACTAGTATTATTATCTCTATAACTATTATTGTTATCCTCATTACTATTATTATTATCGCTATGACTGTTATTATTATCCTTGTTCTATTATTACTATCCCTATTACTCTTGTCTCTATCCTTATAACTATTATTATTATGCTTATTACTATTATTGTTAGCACTATAACTATTATTATTATCCTTATTTCTATTATTATTATCGCTATGACTGTTATTATTATCCTTATTCTATTATTACTATCCCTAATACTCTTCTCTTTATCCTTATAACTATTATTATTATCCTTATTACTAGTATTATTATCTCTATAACTATTATTGTTATGCTTATTACTATTATTATTAGCACTAAATCTATTATTATTATCCTTATTCTATTATTACTATCCCTATTACTCTTGCCTTTATCCTTATAACTATTATTATTTCCCTTATTACTATTATTATTATCATTATAACTGTTATTATTATCCTTATTACTAGTATTATTATCTCTATAACTATTATTCTTATCCTCATTACTATTATTATTATCGCTATGACTGTTATTATTATCCTTATTCTATTATTACTATCAATATTACTCTTGTGTCTATCCTTATAAATTTATTATTATGCTTATTACTATTATTATTACCACTATAACTATTATTATTATCCTTATTTCTATTATTATTATCGCAATGACTGTTATTATTATACTTCTTCCATTATTACTAGCCCTATTACTCTTGTCTTTATCCTGATATTTATTATTATTTCCTTAATACTATTATTATTATCGCTATAACTGTTATTATTATCCTTCTTACTAGTATTATTAGCACTATAACTATTATGGTTATCCTTATTACTATTATTATTCGCACTATAACTATTATTATTATCCTTATTACTATTATTATTATCGCTATGACTGTTATTATTATACTTATTCTATTATTACTATCCCTATTACTCTTGTCTTTATCCTTATAACTCTTATTGTTATGCTTATTACTATTATTATTAGCACTAAAACTATTATTATTATCCTTATTACTATTATTATTATCGCTATGACTGTTATTATTATACTTATTCTATTATTACTATCCCTATTACTCTTGTCTCTATCCTTATAACTATTATTATTATCCTCATTACTATTATTATTATCGCTATGACTGTTACTATTATCCTTATTCTATTATTACTATCCCTATTACTCTTGTCTTTATCCTTATAACTATTATTATTATCCTTATTACTATTATTATTATCGCTATAACTATTATTATTATCCTTATTACTATTATTATTATCGCAATGACTGTTATTATTATCCTTATTCTATTATTACTATCCCTATTACTCTTCTCTTTGTCCTTATAACTATTATTATTATCCTTATTACTATTATTATTATCGCTATAACTATTATTATTATCCTTACTACTATTATTATTATCGCTATGACTGTTATTATTATCCTTATTCTATTATTACTATCCCTATTACTCTTCTCTTTATCCTTATAACTATTATTATTATCCTTATAACTATTATTATTATCCTTATTACTATTATTATTATCGCTATGACTGTTATTATTATACTTATTCTATTATTACTATCCCTATTACTCTTGTCTTTATCCCTATAACTATTATTATTTCCCTTATTACTATTATTATTATCATTATAACTGTTATTATTATCCTTATTACTAGTATTATTATCTCTATAACTATTATTGTTATCCTCATTACTATTATTATGATCGCTATGACTGTTATTATTATCCTTATTCTATTATTACTATCCCTATTACTCTTGTCTCTATCCTTATAACTATTATTATTATCCTCATTACTATTATTATTATCGCTATGACTGTTATTATTCTCCTTATTCTATTATTACTATCCCTATTACTCTTGTCTTTATCCTTATAACTATTATTATTATCCTTATTACTATTATTATTATCGCTATAACTATTATTATTATCCTTATTACTATTATTATTATCGCAATGACTGTTATTATTATCCTTATTCTATTATTACTATCCCTATTACTCTTCTCTTTATCCGTATAACTATTATTATTATCCTTATTACTATTATTATTATCGCTTTAACAATTATTATTATCCTTACTACTATTATTATTATCGCTATGACTGTTATTATTATCCTTATTCTATTATTACTATCCCTATTACTCTTCTCTTTATCCTTATAACTATTATTATTATCCTTATTACTAGTGTTATTATCTCTATAACTATTATTGCTATCCTCATTACTATTATTATTCGCACTATAACTATTATTATTATCCTTATTCCTATTATTATTATCGCTATGACTGTTATTATTATCCTTATTCTATTATTACTATCCCTAATACTCTTCTTTTTATCCTTATAACTACTATTATTATCCTTATAACTATTATTATTATCCTTATTACTAGTATTATTAGCACTAAAACTATTATTATTTTCCTTATTACTATTATTATTATCGCTATGACTGTTATTATTATACTTATTCTATTATTACTATCCCTATTACTCTTGTCTCTATCCTTATAAATTTATTATTATGCTTATTACTATTATTATTACCACTCTAAGTATTATTATTATCCTTATTTCTATTATTATTATCGCAATGACTGTTATTATTATACTTCTTCCATTATTACTATCCCTATTACTCTTGTCTTTATCCTGATATTTATTATTATTTCCCTTATTGCTATTATTATTATCGCTATAACTGTTATTATTATCCTTATTACTAGTATTATTAGCACTATAACTATTATGGTTATCCTTATTACTATTATTATTCGCACTATAACTATTATTATTATCCTTATTACTATTATTATTATCGCTATGACTGTTATTATTATACTAATTCTATTATTACTATCCCTATTACTCTTGTCTTTATCCTGATAATTATTATTATTTCCCTTATTACAATTATTATTATCGCTATAACTATTATTATTATCCTTATTACTTATTATTATTCGCACTATAACTATTATTATTATCGTTATTACTATTATTATGATTGCTATAACTGTTATTATTATCCTTATTACTATTATTATTAGCACTATAGCTATTATTATTATTATCGCTATGACTGTTATTATTATGCTTATTCTACTATTACTATCCCTATTACTCTTGTCTCTATTCTTATAACTATTATTATTATGCTTATTACTATTATTATTATCGCTATAACTATTATTATTATCCTTACTACTATTATTATTATCGCTATGACTGTTATTATTATCCTTATTCTATTATTACTATCCCTATTACTCTTGTCTTTATCCTTATAACTATTATTATTTCCCTTATTACTATTATTATTATCCTTATTACTAGTATTATTATCTCTATAACTATTATTGTATCCTCATTACTATTATTATTATCGCTATGACTGTTATTATTATCCTTATTCTATTATTACTATCCCTATTACTCTTCTCTTTATCCTTATAACTATTATTATTATCCTTATAACTATTATTATCATCCTTATTACTATTATTATTATCGCTATGACTGTTATTATTATACTTATTCTATTATTTCTATCCCTATTACTCTTGTCTTTATCCTTATAACTATTATTATTTCCCTTATTACTATTATTATTATCACTATAACTGTTATTATTATCCTTATTACTAGTATTATTATCTCTATAACTATTATTGTTATCCTCATTACTATTATTATTATCGCTATGACTGTTATTATTATCCTTATTCTATTATTACTATCCCTATTACTCTTGTCTCTATCCTTATAACTATTATTATTATGCTTATTACTATTATTGTTAGCACTATAACTATTATTATTATCCTTATTTCTATTATTATTATCGCTATGACTGTTATTATTATCCTTATTCTATTATTACTATCCCTATTACTCTTCTCTTTATCCTTAAAACTATTATTATTATCCTTATAACTATTAATATTATCCTTATTACTATTATTATTACCGCTATGACTGTTATTATTATCCTTGTTCTATTATTACTATCCCTATTACTCTTGTCTCTATCCTTATAACTATTATTATTATGCTTATTACTATTATTGTTAGCACTATAACTATTATTATTATCCTTATTTCTATTATTATTATCGCTATGACTGTTATTATTATCCTTATTCTATTATTACTATCACTAATACTCTTCTCTTTATCCTTATAACTATTATTATTATCCTTATTACTAGTATTATTATCTCTATAACTATTATTGTTATGCTTATTACTATTATTATTAGCACTAAATCTATTATTATTATCCTTATTCTATTATTACTATCCCTATTACTCTTGCCTTTATCCTTATAACTATTATTATTTCCCTTATTACTATTATTATTATCATTATAACTGTTATTATTATCCTTATTACTAGTATTATTATCTCTATAACTATTATTCTTATCCTCATTACTATTATTATTATCGCTATGACTGTTATTATTATCCTTATTCTATTATTACTATCAATATTACTCTTGTGTCTATCCTTATAAATTTATTATTATGCTTATTACTATTATTATTACCACTATAACTATTATTATTATCCTTATTTCTATTATTATTATCGCAATGACTGTTATTATTATACTTCTTCCATTATTACTAGCCCTATTACTCTTGTCTTTATCCTGATATTTATTATTATTTCCTTAATACTATTATTATTATCGCTATAACTGTTATTATTATCCTTCTTACTAGTATTATTAGCACTATAACTATTATTATTATGCTTATTACTATTATTATTCGCACTATAACTATTATTATCATCCTTATTACTATTATTATTATCGCTATGACTGTTATTATTATCCTTATTCTATTATTACTATCCCTATTACTCTTCTCTTTATCCTTAAAACTATTATTATTATCCTTATAACTATTAATATTATCCTTATTACTATTATTATTACCGCTATGACTGTTATTATTATACTTATTCTATTATTACTATCCCTATTACTCTTGTCTTTATCCTGATAATTATTATTATTTCCCTTATTACAATTTTTATTATCGCTATAACTATTATTATTATCCTTATTACTATTATTATTCGCACTATAACTATTATTATTATCCTTATTACTATTATTATTATCGCTATAACTATTATTATTATCCTTACTACTATTATTATTATCGCTATGACTGTTATTATTATCCTTATTCTATTATTACTATCCCTATTACTCTTCTCTTTATCCTTATAACTATTATTATTATCCTTATAACTATTATTATTATCCTTATTACTATTATTATTATCGCTATGACTGTTATTATTATACTTATTCTATTATTACTATCCCTATTACTCTTGTCTTTATCCTTATAACTATTATTATTTCCCTTATTACTATTATTATTATCACTATAACTGTTATTATTATCCTTATTACTAGTATTATTATCTCTATAACTATTATTGTTATCCTCATTACTATTATTATTATCGCTATGACTGTTATTATTATCCTTGTTCTATTATTACTATCCCTATTACTCTTGTCTCTATCCTTATAACTATTATTATTATGCTTATTACTATTATTGTTAGCACTATAACTATTATTATTATCCTTATTTCTATTATTATTATCGCTATGACTGTTATTATTATCCTTATTCTATTATTACTATCCCTAATACTCTTCTCTTTATCCTTATAACTATTATTATTATCCTTATTACTAGTATTATTATCTCTATAACTATTATTGTTATGCTTATTACTATTATTATTAGCACTAAATCTATTATTATTATCCTTATTCTATTATTACTATCCCTATTACTCTTGCCTTTATCCTTATAACTATTATTATTTCCCTTATTACTATTATTATTATCATTATAACTGTTATTATTATCCTTATTACTAGTATTATTATCTCTATAACTATTATTCTTATCCTCATTACTATTATTATTATCGCTATGACTGTTATTATTATCCTTATTCTATTATTACTATCAATATTACTCTTGTGTCTATCCTTATAAATTTATTATTATGCTTATTACTATTATTATTACCACTATAACTATTATTATTATCCTTATTTCTATTATTATTATCGCAATGACTGTTATTATTATACTTCTTCCATTATTACTAGCCCTATTACTCTTGTCTTTATCCTGATATTTATTATTATTTCCTTAATACTATTATTATTATCGCTATAACTGTTATTATTATCCTTCTTACTAGTATTATTAGCACTATAACTATTATGGTTATCCTTATTACTATTATTATTCGCACTATAACTATTATTATTATCCTTATTACTATTATTATTATCGCTATGACTGTTATTATTATACTTATTCTATTATTACTATCCCTATTACTCTTGTCTTTATCCTTATAACTCTTATTGTTATGCTTATTACTATTATTATTAGCACTAAAACTATTATTATTATCCTTATTACTATTATTATTATCGCTATGACTGTTATTATTATACTTATTCTATTATTACTATCCCTATTACTCTTGTCTCTATCCTTATAACTATTATTATTATCCTCATTACTATTATTATTATCGCTATGACTGTTACTATTATCCTTATTCTATTATTACTACCCCTATTACTCTTGTCTTTATCCTTATAACTATTATTATTATCCTTATTACTATTATTATTATCGCTATAACTATTATTATTATCCTTATTACTATTATTATTATCGCAATGACTGTTATTATTATCCTTATTCTATTATTACTATCCCTATTACTCTTCTCTTTGTCCTTATAACTATTATTATTATCCTTATTACTATTATTATTATCGCTATAACTATTATTATTATCCTTACTACTATTATTATTATCGCTATGACTGTTATTATTATCCTTATTCTATTATTACTATCCCTATTACTCTTCTCTTTATCCTTATAACTATTATTATTATCCTTATAACTATTATTATTATCCTTATTACTATTATTATTATCGCTATGACTGTTATTATTATACTTATTCTATTATTACTATCCCTATTACTCTTGTCTTTATCCCTATAACTATTATTATTTCCCTTATTACTATTATTATTATCATTATAACTGTTATTATTATCCTTATTACTAGTATTATTATCTCTATAACTATTATTGTTATCCTCATTACTATTATTATGATCGCTATGACTGTTATTATTATCCTTATTCTATTATTACTATCCCTATTACTCTTGTCTCTATCCTTATAACTATTATTATTATCCTCATTACTATTATTATTATCGCTATGACTGTTATTATTCTCCTTATTCTATTATTACTATCCCTATTACTCTTGTCTTTATCCTTATAACTATTATTATTATCCTTATTACTATTATTATTATCGCTATAACTATTATTATTATCCTTATTACTATTATTATTATCGCAATGACTGTTATTATTATCCTTATTCTATTATTACTATCCCTATTACTCTTCTCTTTATCCGTATAACTATTATTATTATCCTTATTACTATTATTATTATCGCTATAACTATTATTATTATCCTTACTACTATTATTATTATCGCTATGACTGTTATTATTATCCTTATTCTATTATTACTATCCCTATTACTCTTCTCTTTATCCTTATAACTATTATTATTATCCTTATTACTAGTGTTATTATCTCTATAACTATTATTGCTATCCTCATTACTATTATTATTCGCACTATAACTATTATTATTATCCTTATTCCTATTATTATTATCGCTATGACTGTTATTATTATCCTTATTCTATTATTACTATCCCTAATACTCTTCTTTTTATCCTTATAACTTCTATTATTATCCTTATAACTATTATTATTATCCTTATTACTGGTATTATTAGCACTAAAACTATTATTATTTTCCTTATTACTATTATTATTATCGCTATGACTGTTATTATTATACTTATTCTATTATTACTATCCCTATTACTCTTGTCTCTATCCTTATAAATTTATTATTATGCTTATTACTATTATTATTACCACTATAACTATTATTATTATCCTTATTTCTATTATTATTATCGCAATGACTGTTATTATTATACTTCTTCCATTATTACTATCCCTATTACTCTTGTCTTTATCCTGATATTTATTATTATTTCCCTTATTGCTATTATTATTATCGCTATAACTGTTATTATTATCCTTATTACTAGTATTATTAGCACTATAACTATTATGGTTATCCTTATTACTATTATTATTCGCACTATAACTATTATTATTATCCTTATTACTATTATTATTATCGCTATGACTGTTATTATTATACTAATTCTATTATTACTATCCCTATTACTCTTGTCTTTATCCTGATAATTATTATTATTTCCCTTATTACAATTATTATTATCGCTATAACTATTATTATTATCCTTATTACTTATTATTATTCGCACTATAACTATTATTATTATCGTTATTACTATTATTATGATTGCTATAACTGTTATTATTATCCTTATTACTATTATTATTAGCACTATAGCTATTATTATTATTATCGCTATGACTGTTATTATTATGCTTATTCTACTATTACTATCCCTATTACTCTTGTCTCTATTCTTATAACTATTATTATTATGCTTATTACTATTATTATTATCGCTATAACTATTATTATTATCCTTACTACTATTATTATTATCGCTATGACTGTTATTATTATCCTTATTCTATTATTACTATCCCTATTACTCTTGTCTTTATCCTTATAACTATTATTATTTCCCTTATTACTATTATTATTATCCTTATTACTAGTATTATTATCTCTATAACTATTATTGTTATCCTCATTACTATTATTATTATCGCTATGACTGTTATTATTATCCTTATTCTATTATTACTATCCCTATTACTCTTGTCTTTATCCTTATAACTATTATTGTTATGCTAATTACTATTATTATTAGCACTAAAACTATTATTATTATCCTTATTACTATTATTATTATCGCTATGACTGTTATTATTATACTTATTCTATTATTACTATCCCTATTACTCTTGTCTCTATCCTTATAACTATTATTATTATCCTCATTACTATTATTATTATCGCTATGACTGTTATTATTATCCTTATTCTATTATTACTATCCCTATTACTCTTCTCTTTATCCTTATAACTATTATAATTATCCTTATAACTATTATAATTATCATTATAACTATTATTATTATCCTTACTACTATTATTATTATCGCAATGACTGTTATTATTATACTTCTCCTATTATTACTATTCCTATTACTCTTGTCTTTATCCTGATATTTATTATTATTTCCCTTATTACTATTATTATTATCGCTATGACTGTTATTATTATCCTTATTCTATTATTACTATCCCTATTACTCTTGTCTCTATTCTTATAACTATTATTATTATGCTTATTACTATTATTATTATCGCTATAACTATTATTATTATCCTTACTACTATTATTATTATCGCAATGACTGTTATTATTATACTTATTCTATTATTACTATCCCTATTACTCCTGTCTTTATCCTTATAACTATTATTATTATTATGCTTATTACTATTATTATTCGCACTATAACTATTATTATTATCCTTATTACTATTATTATTATCGCTATGACTGTTATTATTATACTTATTCTATTATTACTATCCCTATTACTCTTGTCTCTATCCTTATAACTATTATTATTATCCTCATTACTATTATTATTATCGCTATGACTGTTACTATTATCCTTATTCTATTATTACTATCCCTATTACTCTTGTCTTTATCCTTATAACTATTATTATTATCCTTATTACTATTATTATTATCGCTATAACTATTATTATTATCCTTACTACTATTATTATTATCGCTATGACTGTTATTATTATCCTTATTCTATTATTACTATCCCTATTACTCTTCTCTTTATCCTTAAAACTATTATTATTATCCTTATAACTATTAATATTATCCTTATTACTATTATTATTACCGCTATGACTGTTATTATTATACTTATTCTATTATTACTATCCCTATTACTCTTGTCTTTATCCTGATAATTATTATTATTTCCCTTATTACAATTTTTATTATCGCTATAACTATTATTATTATCCTTATTACTATTATTATTCGCACTATAACTATTATTATTATCCTTAATACTATTATTATTATTGCTATAACTGTTATTATTATCCTTTTTACTATTATTATTAGCACTATAGCTATTATTATTATTGTCGCTATGACTGTTATTATTATCCTTATTCTATTATTACTATCCCTATTACTCCTGTCTCTATCCTTATTACTATTATTATTATTATGCTTATTACTATTATTATTCGCACTATAACTATTATTATTATCCTTATTACTATTATTATTATCGCTATAACTATTATTATTATCCTTATTACTATTATTACTAGTACTATAACTATTATTATTATCCTTATTACTATTATTATTATCGCTATGACTGTTATTATTATGCTTATTCTACTATTACTATCCCTATTACTCTTGTCTCTATTCTTATAACTATTATTATTATGCTTATTACTATTATTATTATCGCTATAACTATTATTATTATCCTTACTACTATTATTATTATCGCAATGACTGTTATTATTATACTTCTCCTATTATTACTATCCCTATTACTCTTGTCTCTATTCTTATAACTATTATTATTATGCTTATTACTATTATTATTATCGCTATAACTATTATTATTATCCTTACTACTATTATTATTATCGCAATGACTGTTATTATTATACTTCTCCTATTATTACTATTCCTATTACTCTTGTCTTTATCCTGATATTTATTATTATTTCCCTCATTACTATTATTATTATCGTTATAACTGTTATTATTATCATTATTACTAGTATTATTGGCACTATAACTATTATGTGTATCCTTATTACTATTATTATTCGCACTATAACTATTATTATTATCCTTATTACTATTATTATTATCGCTATGACTGTTATTATTATCCTTATTCTTTTATTACTATCCCTATTACTCTTGCCTTTATCCTTATAACTATTATTATTTCCCTTATTACTATTATTATTATCGCTATAACTAGTATTATTATCCTTATTACTATTATTATTATCGCTATAACTATTATTATTATCCTTATTACTATTATTATTCGCACTATAACTATTATTATTATCCTTAATACTATTATTATTATTGCTATAACTGTTATTATTATCCTTATTACTATTATTATTAGCACTATAGCTATTATTATTATTGTCGCTATGACTGTTATTATTATCCTTATTCTATTATTACTATCCCTATTACTCCTGTCTCTATCCTTATAACTATTATTATTATTATGCTTATTACTATTATTATTCGCACTATAACTATTATTATTATCCTTATTACTATTATTATTATCGCTATAACTATTATTATTATCCTTATTACTATTGTTACTAGTACTATAACTATTATTATTATCCTTATTACTATTATTATTATCGCTATGACTGTTATTATTATGCTTATTCTACTATTACTATCCCTATTACTCTTGTCTCTATTCTTATAACTATTATTATTATGCTTATTACTATTATTACTATCGCTATAACTATTATTATTATCCTTACTACTATTATTATTATCGCAATGACTGTTATTATTATACTTCTCCTATTATTACTATTCCTATTACTCTTGTCTTTATCCTGATATTTATTATTATTTCCCTCATTACTATTATTATTATCGCTATAACTGTTATTATTATCATTATTACTAGTATTATTAGCACTATAACTATTATGTTTATCCTTATTACTATTATTATTCGCACTATAACTATTATTATTATCCTTATTACTATTATTATTATCGGTATGACTGTTATTATTATACTTATTCTATTATTACTATCCCTATTACTCTTGTCTTTATCCTTATAACTATTATTATTATCCTTATTACTATTATTATTATCGCTATAACTATTATTATTATCCTTACTACTATTATTATTATCGCTATGACTGTTATTATTATCCTTATTCTATTATTACTATCCCTATTACTCTTCTCTTTATCCTTATAACTATTATAATTATCCTTATAACTATTATTATTATCCTTATTACTATTATTATTATCGCTATGACTGTTATTATTATACTTATTCTATTATTACTATCCCTATTACTCTTGTCTTTATCCTTATAACTATTATTATTTCCCTTATTACTATTATTATTATCATTATTACTATTATTATTCGCACTATAACTATTATTATTATCCTTAATACTATTATTATTATTGCTATAACTGTTATTATTATCCTTATTACTATTATTATTAGCACTATAGCTATTATTATTATTGTCGCTATGACTGTTATTATTATCCTTATTCTATTATTACTATCCCTATTACTCCTCTCTATCCTTATAACTATTATTATTATTATGCTTATTACTATTATTATTCGCACTATAACTATTATTATTACCCTTATTACTATTATTATTATCGCTATAACTATTATTATTATCCTTATTACTATTATTACTAGTACTATAACTATTATTATTATCCTTATTACTATTATTATTATCGCTATGACTGTTATTATTATGCTTATTCTACTATTACTATCCCTATTACTCTTGTCTCTATTCTTATAACTATTATTATTATGCTTATTACTATTATTATTATCGCAATAACTATTATTATTATCCTTACTACTATTATTATTATCGCAATGACTGTTATTATTATACTTCTCCTATTATTACTATCCCTATTACTCCTGTCTCTATCCTTATAACTATTATTATTATTATGCTTATTACTGTTATTATTCGCACTATAACTATTATTATTATCCTTATTACTATTATTATTATCGCTATAACTATTATTATTATCCTTACTACTATTATTATTACCGCTATGACTGTTATTATTATACTTATTCTATTATTACTATCCCTATTACTCTTGTCTTTATCCTGATAATTATTATTATTTCCCTTATTACAATTTTTATTATCGCTGTAACTATTATTATTATCCTTATTACTATTATTATTCGCACTATAACTATTATTATTATCCTTATTACTATTATTATTATCGCTATAACTATTATTATTATCCTTACTACTATTATTATTATCGCTATGACTGTTATTATTATCCTTATTCTATTATTACTATCCCTATTACTCTTCTCTTTATCCTTATAACTATTATAATTATCCTTATAACTATTATTATTATCCTTATTACTATTATTATTATCGCTATGACTGTTATTATTATACTTATTCTATTATTACTATCCCTATTACTCTTGTCTTTATCCTTATAACTATTATTATTTCCCTTATTACTATTATTATTATCATTATAACTATTATTATTATCCTTACTACTATTATTATTATCGCAATGACTGTTATTATTATACTTCTCCTATTATTACTATTCCTATTACTCTTGTCTTTATCCTGATATTTATTATTATTTCCCTTATTACTATTATTATTATCGCTATGACTGTTATTATTATCCTTATTCTATTATTACTATCCCTATTACTCTTGTCTCTATCCTTATAACTATTATTATTATTATGCTTATTACTATTATTATTCGCACTATAACTATTATTATTATCCTTATTACTATTATTATTATCGCTATAACTATTATTATTATCCTTATTACTATTATTACTAGTACTATAACTATTATTATTATCCTTATTACTATTATTATTATCGCTATGACTGTTATTATTATGCTTATTCTACTATTACTATCCCTATTACTCTTGTCTCTATTCTTATAACTATTATTATTATGCTTATTACTATTATTATTATCGCTATAACTATTATTATTATCCTTACTACTATTATTATTATCGCAATGACTGTTATTATTATACTTATTCTATTATTACTATCCCTATTACTCCTGTCTCTATCCTTATAACTATTATTATTATTATGCTTATTACTGTTATTATTCGCACTATAACTATTATTATTATCCTTATTACTATTATTATTATCGCTATAACTATTATTATTATCCTTACTACTATTATTATTATCGCTATGACTGTTATTATTATCCTTATTCTATTATTACTATCCCTATTACTCTTCTCTTTATCCTTAAAACTATTATTATTATCCTTATAACTATTAATATTATCCTTATTACTATTATTATTACCGCTATGACTGTTATTATTATACTTATTCTATTATTACTATCCCTATTACTCTTGTCTTTATCCTGATAATTATTATTATTTCCCTTATTACAATTTTTATTATCGCTATAACTATTATTATTATCCTTATTACTATTATTATTCGCACTATAACTATTATTATTATCCTTATTACTATTATTATTATCGCTATAACTATTATTATTATCCTTACTACTATTATTATTATCGCTATGACTGTTATTATTATCCTTATTCTATTATTACTATCCCTATTACTCTTCTCTTTATCCTTATAACTATTATAATTATCCTTATAACTATTATTATTATCCTTATTACTATTATTATTATCGCTATGACTGTTATTATTATACTTATTCTATTATTACTATCCCTATTACTCTTGTCTTTATCCTTATAACTATTATTATTTCCCTTATTACTATTATTATTATCATTATAACTATTATTATTATCCTTACTACTATTATTATTATCGCAATGACTGTTATTATTATACTTCTCCTATTATTACTATTCCTATTACTCTTGTCTTTATCCTGATATTTATTATTATTTCCCTTATTACTATTATTATTATCGCTATGACTGTTATTATTATCCTTATTCTATTATTACTATCCCTATTACTCTTGTCTCTATCCTTATAACTATTATTATTATTATGCTTATTACTATTATTATTCGCACTATAACTATTATTATTATCCTTATTACTATTATTATTATCGCTATAACTATTATTATTATCCTTATTACTATTATTACTAGTACTATAACTTGTAACGAGGCATCCTTTTGACCTCGTTACGAATGGCCACCAGGCCCGCCGGCCTCCCTCCTCCGCCCAGCGACACCCCAGCCGCTGGGGGCAGTGTGGAGGGATGGATGCGTTGCGAATGTTTTTTTTTGTTTGTTGTTTTGTGTTCGCGCGGCCCTCCCACTCTTTTCCCCCCCCTTCCAGAAGGAGCGCCATGGAAGAGGAGCCCGTGTCCCCGGTTGCAACGGGAACCTCCACCCGAGTGACGGAGGCGCGGGATGGGTCCACCGGAAGAGAGACGCCGCCGGCTGTCCGGTCGCCGAGCCACCCCGTCTGCTGCCGCGGGGGCGACCGGCAGCCCACCACCAGAGGATGCCAGGCCTGGGGACAAGCCACCCCCAGCCACCACCCGACGGGGGCCCCAGGACCTGGCCGATAAAGGATGCGCGGTGGCCCATCCCCAACACCGAAATCCTCGGGGTGGGGGAACCCCGCGCACCGGGAGACCGGGCGGAAGATCGAGGAATTCGGGAAGCGATTAGCAAGCGAGCCGCGCAAGCGAATAGTTTTTGAGATCTCCGCCGTTTCCCCTTTTCAAGTTTTCCGTTTTTTATATCGTTTCTTTTCGTTCCCTTTTCTAGTTTTTCCGTTCCTTTCTCTTTTGTCTTTTGCGTTTACGGGGTGCGTTTTGTTTGTGTGATTTTTTTGTTGTGTGCCGAGTTCCGAGAAGGCGTCCACCTCCACCAGCGATAAAGGTAGGACCCTTTTTTTTTTTCAGGGATTGCATCCCGGCGCACTCCGCCGTGCGTTTCTTTTGTGAGTGTGCGTGTGTGCGGGTGGTACCTCGCGGTAGGACCACCAGCCCCGGCGACTGGGACCCGAGAGGCCGCGCTTCGTTCGCGTTCGCGCCGATTTTTCCGCGCCTCCGTGCCGCGTTGCGCCGCGCGCCCGTAATTTTCGTTAAATCTTTCTTTTGTATTTTGGGTTTTAGGACCAGCGTCCCCTTTCTGTCCACACCACAGAGAGGGTGTGCTCCCCTTACGCGTGCGTCCGATATCGGTTATTCCGTACCGCGTTTTCTTTGTATCGTGAGCCCCCGCGTCGCGAAACCCTTCTCGCGATTGGCGACTGCGTACCCTCCTCCCGACCGTACGTTGTACCGCGTGGGGCTCAGAATTTTTTTTGAGATCGTCGCGGCCTATTTCGGCCAGAATAAAGTTTATCGTTACCCAATACTCGCGGGTCATTTATTTTCTTTTTACCGACCCCCTCTGAGTTCCGCTCCCGAACGAGCTGCCGGAAGGGCGTATTCCCTGGACGAGTGCTTACGCACTGGCGCCCGGATTAAAAATCGTCCGTGGATTGTAGACTTCGGTAAGCGGAGGGCCACTTTCCCTGGTCGCCCTCCCCCACAGGGAACTTTTCTTTCGTTCCCTGAACCGATACGTCACAATTTTGGCGCCCAACGTGGGGCCCTTGTATATTTGACCAAGGGACGCGAGTATCCCAAACCAAACGACGGTTCTTCCGTTTGGTTTGAAAAACCCGTTACCTGTATCGTTGAGTTTAACGGCGAGTTTTTTCTTCTGTATCGCGAGCGGTTGATAGGGAACCCCCTTTGTCTTTCTGACATCTATTTGTACCCCTTGTGTACAAATAGATCCCTGATACCCTCGCGGCCATTGTTAGTAACGGTATCTGTTGTTTTGGCCTATTGTCGTTCCCTGAGGAATTTACCGTTGTACCGAGCCGATTGGAAAGGAATTTCGTTTTTCTACCGTGCTAGGAGTCGATACCCGTCGAAGTTATTCTGCCACGTGTTGTCCTTTTTTTTTTCTTCACGGTCGAGCCAGATAAACTCCGGGTTAGGTTTTGTTTACCAACATGTCCAGCTCCGAGGCCATCGAAACTGACCGCTCTCGCCGCCAAGCCCTCCGCGAACAGAGGGCCGAGGTGCGGTCAAGATGCGCCACGTTTTTAGAGCGGCATTACGCCATCGACATCATTATGTTGATGGACCTCCTAGGATTACGAATTACCGGTACCTGGGCAACGTTAGTGGACCGTTTTCAACGCTATCACTTTAGACGCGAATTCGGACCCAACGCGGCCCAATGGGACCCCGAACGGGACACCACGGGTGGAGCCTTGACCACCGCGGTCGAGACCGTTCTGGAAAGCGGCAGAGGAGAGGACTTAATAGCAAAATATGAGTCCATCCTCCGCCATTCCACAATAGAAGGGGTCACCTACTCCCGAAGGGCACAAGCGAGCCGTGAGTCAGCTCCTCCAACAGCCCCGACCACGACCGAGGCCGCAGCCGCGCCTCTGGTCGCGGCGCAGCGAGGGAGGGACAGTCACGTTGTGTCCGGTTTACCGAGGGGTGTAAATAGCCCTGAATTGCCGCGTGGGTGGGTTGAGTCCCACGGTTGGCTCCCCGCAGGCCAGTCCGCCAGTCGAGAGAGGGATCCGTTTAGTATCCCTCCAGACGGGGTGGAAGTGGCCCGGCGGACAGAGGCTACTCCCCATCGCCCCCTAACGCCCTTGAGCCCGCCTCGCGTTAGGGGCACGCGACCCGCGGAGTCCGAATTTTCCGGACGTAGGAGGGATCGCGAGACATCTCGCGCTTCCCCTCCGCGAGAGTCGCGGAGATCTTCCGTTCCCCTCCCCGAGATCGAGCCGATCGTCAGCGATCGACGCTCGACGCGTTCCGCCAGGGAGGGGATTCCCGACGCGTCACGAATAGAGAGAGATAGGGCGAAGGACCGGCGCTCACACCGTATGCCGGCCCCCCTCCTCTCTCGCCGACAGCCACGGTGCGAGAGCACCGAGAGCAGTGGGAGCGAGAGAGATATCCCACTGCCAGCTGTTGACGAGTCCCGCGTCCCCCGTCGTTCGCCCCATAGCGAAAATCGACGAGAGGTTCGACGTGAGGCGCGACGCGAAAGGAGAGAGGAGAACCGTGACCTCTCCCCCCACGACCGATCACGACCTCGCGATCACAGGGACAATTTGGTGTCCCGTGGTCAGTCCCGTGTTCCCTCCCCGTACGGGGATGATTCTTCGGAATACGAGGACCGCGAACGCCGTTATCGCAGAAATCTGCCGTCACGATCCGTGGAGTACCGTGACCTCGACCCGAGGGTACCCGTGGAGGCGCCCCATGTCCCCTCACGAGCGACAAGGAGACGGGAAAGGGAGGCTCGTCCGCTTTCGGGCGAGCCACGCTCTCCCCGCTCCCGCCGTGTTGTGCGACATCGGGATGAGGAAAGTGAATTCGAGGATGATGCCCGGTTCCCTCGACGGTCATCCCGCAGCGGTTATTGCCGCGGAGATAGAGCCGTCGATGTGCTGAACAAGTGGCACATCTCGTACTCCAACGAGTTCGAGGAAGGGGCCGAAACTTTCTTGGACCGCCTCGAACGATGCCTGGACAGTGCCGGATTGCCTGACCAGGATATGTTGGCTGCTTTACCGGCTGTTTTCCGTGGAGAAGCGTCGAAATGGTATCGCCTCCGAGGGGCGAGCTGTCACACTTGGCGTGCGTTTTCCCGGGCTTTCCGGGAACGCTTCGGCGCCAGTGACCTTCAGCAGCAACTCTGGAACGATGCTAAAAATCGCACGCAGGGAGAACGAGAATCGATCGGCGCTTTCCTCGATAATATCGAGCTGATCTTCTCGCATATGATCTCCCCTCCACCGTACTCCGAGCGCCTAGGTATCGCCTACGATAACCTGCGACCCTTTTACCGGCGTAGGTTCCGTCGATCGGAGTTCTCAACCTTTGAGGAACTCCGCGAGTTAGGGAAAGAGGTGGAGACTGCCGCGGCTAGGGACAAAGCCGGGCACCGTCCCCCTCCCACCGCAAGTGAACTCGCGCTGTCGGAGACCGCGTACAGGCCACCCCCGCGAGGGCCTCACGCGAGAATCGCCGCGATCGACGCGACAACGAGCTCCGAATCTTCATCGGACAGTTCGAGGCGGGGAAAATCTGCGAAGTCGCGAAAAAAGAGATCGGGCTCCTCAAAGTCCAAGGCCGAGGAGAGACGTGGGAAACCGCGCCCCCCGGCCCCCGCGACAGCGAAAAATCCCCCGCCGAAGGCGACCGCTGCCCGCCAGCCACCGCGGAGGAGCACTCCGCCGCGACCTTCAGCGCCGCAACAAGCGCGGAGGAGCCCCGCGAGGCCGGCCGTGGCTGCGCCCCAACCCGCTGCACCGACCCCGTCGACCTCTAGGGGGGGGGAGTGCTACAACTGCCGGCAGTCTGGACATTGGGCTGCCGACTGCCCCCTCCCCCGCAGGACACGGGTGTGTTACGGGTGCAACAGGGAAGGGGAAACAATTTTGACGTGTCCCGATTGCCTCGCACGAAGGTCGGGAAATGCGAGGCGGGGAGGTCGCTAGAGGCCGGCGACCACCCGCATAAAGACGTGGAGGCCTCACTTGCAGGCACGACTCAGGTGGAGGAGAAGCCAACGGGTCCGAGCCTTTGTTCGGATTTTCCGGAAGCTCCAGAGATCCCCGCCGAGTTGACCCTCCCGTCTCTTCCGCCAAAGGCCGCGGGGCCCCTCCCCTGCCCTCCACTTCCGGAGGAAAGGGAGGAGGCCACCCCCAAGTCCCTACTTTTTCCATGTGACGGCCCAAGTGCCGGTTGGAACAGGGGACACAGGGGGGATAGTTTCTATCATGCAGCACCTCTCCCCACTCCTCCACTTCAGGAGAAAACCGAGAGGGCCACCTCCGAGTCCCTACTTTTTCCATGTGACGGCCAGGGTGCCGGTTGGAACAGGGGACAACGAGGGGATAGTTTCGATCCCGTGGGACCTCTCCCTACTCCTCCGCTTCAGGAGGAAACGGAGAGGGATACCTCCAGATCCCTACTTTTTCCATGTGACGGCCAAAAGGCTGGTTGGAACAGGGGACGAGGAGGTAATGACGTCGATCTCGTAAGACCCCCTCCTGCTCCTCCACTTCGGGAGGAGAGGACGGATGCCACCTCCAGCTCCCTAATTTTTCCATGCGACGGCCAGGGTGCCGGTTGGAACAGGGGACAGCGAGGTGGGGGTCTAGATTCCGCGAGCCCCCTCCCCGCTCCTCCACTTTTGGAGAAAAGGAAGGGGGCCACCTCCTCAGATCCTGACATTGTCCATGTGACGGTCAATTGGCCGGTTGGACCAGGGAACAATGAGGTGGTGGTTTTAGCTCGCGAATCGTCCAAATTTCGCCACGATTTTCCGCCGGGATACGTTGACCGCCGCTATTATGTCCGGTTGCTTTTAGCCGGACATCCGCTGTGGGCGTTAATCGACAGCGGGGCCGCGCGTTCCTATTTGGGACCGGACGCGATCGAGTGGTTAGGATCGCGTCTTGATTTCACCTTTTCCGGTGAAATGCGAATGGCCAATGGCACACAGGACCGTATCTTAGGCGAAGCGGTGGTGGAAATCGAGATCGACGGGCGGAAGATAGATCTACCAATTCGAGTCGCGAACAATCTCGATTACGATTGTGTGTTAGGGATCGATTTTCTTGAAGCTTTCGAAATCTCCCTAGACACCTCCAACGCGACTTGGAGAATTCGGAAGGGTCCCGTTCACGCTTTCGTGGTTCCAGGTTTCCAGGATTCGGAGGAAATTATTCACGCTGATTGCGCCGCGATCGTGGAGCTTACTCCGAAACAAAGCGAGCGCCTAAATCAGCTTTTAGACCGAATAATTTCCCCTCCTGCGGAAAAACCTCCCGCGACGAGTCTTGTCCAGCATCGGATCGACGTGCAAGGCCACGAACCGATTAAGCACCGCGCGCGCCGAGTCTCTCCGAAAATCTACGAGGTCGCGCACGCGGAAGTGGACAAGATGCTCGCGGATGGGATTATCGAGCGCTCGGAAAGCGCGTGGGCGAGTTGTCCCGTGATAATCCCAAAACCAAACGGGAAATTCCGATTTTGTGTAGATTATCGCGACGTAAATACCGTCACCAAAAAAGATGCGTACCCTCTTCCGCACATGGACGCGATCCTGGACAAATTACGCACTGCATTGTACATTTCTACAATCGATTTAAGTCAGGCGTACTTCCAAATTCCTCTGGAAGAGTCCAGTCGAGAGATTACCGCGTTCATAGTCCCAGGAAAAGGGTTATTCCAATTTACGCGTATGCCGTACGGGCTGACCAACGCCCCGGCAACTTTTCAAAGGCTGATGGATCGCTTGATTGGTCCCGAGCTGGAGCCTCACGCCTTCGCGTATCTTGACGACATTGTCATCGTCAATGAGACTTTTGATGACCATCTTCAATGGATCGAAAAGGTCATTGGAATTTTGAACGGAGCAGGGCTCGAAATTAATCGGGAGAAGAGCGAGTTTTGTCGCCAAGAGGTCCGGTACTTAGGATACTTAATCAACCGGAAAGGCCTCGAACCCGATCCGGAGAAGGTTGCGCCGGTTTTGTCCTACCCGGCGCCCACTACGGTCAAGCAACTGCGGAGTTTCCTCGGCATGGTCGGCTGGTACGCCCGATTTTTGCCGAACCATGCGCGTGACAAAGTCCCCTTGGTGCAGTTGCTAAAGAAAAACGAGCCCTGGCATTGGGGTAAAGCTCAGGAAACGGCTTTTCAAAATCTGAAAAAAGCCTTGAGCACCGCCCCCGTTCTAGCCCGTCCCGATTTTTCGTTACCGTTTGTTCTTCAGACTGACGCGAGTCACTACGCTATTGGCGCGGTCCTCACACAAAAACAAAACGGGGAGGAGCACCCCATTGTTTACGTGAATCGTGTCTTGACCGCTGCCGAGCAAAAATATTCAGTGACCGAGAAAGAGTGTTTGGCAGTCCTGTGGGCCATTAAAAAACTCCGTCCGTATCTCGAGGGGTACACCTTCACCGTCATTACGGATCACAGCAGCCTCAAATGGCTGCATAATTTAAAAGATCCGACGGGACGATTGGCGCGATGGGCCCTTGACATGCAACAATATTCCTTTTCTATTGAGCATCGCAAGGGGGCCCTCCACCACGTCCCGGATGCACTTTCACGTGCGATAGTACCCCCGAGCGACGTTGTCACCGAAGAACATACCGCTCACGATCTCTTGGCGGCCCTCAAGGACATTGAGAGTAATTGGTACGCCGGCCGCCTAGAGAAAGTAGAATCTCACCCCGCGTCGTACCCCGATTGGCGGGTTGAAGACGGACGTTTATATTACCATCGTCCGTCTCCCACGCGAGAGATTATCGGTGAAGATGACGACGCGTGGAAGTTGGTTCTCCCCGAGGATCTTCGGGAAAAGGCCATTCGAAACGCCCATGATCCTCCGGCCGCTGGCCACCCAGGAATTGATAAAACATACCAAAGGGTGAGCCAAGAGTTTTACTGGCCGGGGATGTTCCGGGACATCCGCCGATTTGTGCAGCGATGTCCCGTGTGTCAACAGCACAAGGTCGAGCAGCGCGCTCCCGCTGGACACATGGGTCGGCGAATCCCCGAACGGCCCTGGGCCGTGATATCCGCCGACGTAATGGGCCCTTTTCCGCCCGGGCGTGATCAGTCTCGGTACGTTGTAGTCTTTTTGGACAATTTTACAAAGTGGGTGGAGTGTAAGGCGCTCCGGAAAGCTACGGGGTCCACTATCTTGACAGCTTTGGAGGACCTCGTAGTATTTCGTTGGGGAGCCCCCGAGATACTCCTCACTGACAACGGTACCGAGTTCCGTAATAAAGATATCGATACCGCTTTGAAAGAATGGGGAATCACACATTACACGATTCCCCCGTATCACGCGCAAGCGAATCCGGTGGAGCGAGTTAATCGCGTCCTGAAGACGATGATTTCATCCTTCATAAAAAAGGACCACCGTGAATGGAACGTGCACTTGCACGAGTTCCGATTCGCTGTTAATACCGCTGTGCATTCTTCAGCCGGCGATTCTCCGGCGGTGCTCAATTTTGGACGAGCCCCTCGGCCGGTCGGCAGTCTTCGCCGCGCCGTAGAAGGAGAACCCCTGCTCTCCCGCGGAGATCCGCAGGCTTGGGCACAGCGATCGCGCCGCTTGTTATTGTTGCACGACTTAGTACGAGAACAGCTGGAGCGTGCACACAAGCGACAAGCGAAGTATTACAACGCGCGTCATAGAAACGTTCGATACCGGGTAGGCGATTTAGTTTGGCGCCGAAATAAAGTCCTCTCGTCCGCCGCGGAAAACGTGGCCGCGAAGCTGTCGCCAGCTTATATCGGCCCGTTTCGGATTAAAAAGGTCCTGTCGCCGGTTGTGTGTGAGTTGGAGACGTGCGGAACCCGAATGATTCCGAAGGTGCACGTCTCCGATTTGAAGCCGTTTGTCGGTGACGTCCCCAATAACAATTCGTTACCGACCGCTTCTAATATTTTTTTGCCACTACAGGATGCTGCGTCGAGGAAGGAGAGGCGGTCGAAGTGGGGCCCGGAAACAGCCGGCCCCACACCACCCGGACTTGGCGTTCGACCCCTTCCCCCCGGACGCCTGTCTTCAGCCCCGGGCCCCGACAGCGGAGGCGCCGCCGACCTTGGTGGCGACAGGAGTCGCCACCACGCCGAGGACAGGATCGGCCCGGACGGCGAGACGGAGGGAGCGGCGGAAGAGGACCCGCCAGGCGCGGCGAGGGCCCGCCGCCCCCGCGGCATCCACCCCCGCAGCCGCAGTAGCGCCCGTCCACGGGCGCGTAAAGAGGGAGGCGCGGAGGGAGTCCGCGCTCCCCACGGTGACGACAACCGTCGCCGTAGCGCCCGTCTCCGGGCGCGTCAAGAGGGAGGCGCGGAGGAGGAACCGCCGCGCCACCGCTAAAAGAGCGGCACCCCCGCCCCCTGCCCGGCCGTTGACCCAGGGTCATAACGCTCCGGGCCAACGGCCCGAAAAGCGTAGGCGGGTAGCGGCGGAGGCGCCCGCCAGCGGCCAGGCGGCCACCCTGCCAGGTCGCTATTTTGACACAGCCGCGAAGATCTTGGCCTTAATGAGTGACCTGGCCAAGGAGGAGGCGCCTGGGGGCTCCCAAGCCCAGCCCGCAGGCCCGGCCCCCCCCGGGGTCTGCTTCCAGTGTAGGCGGACGGGGCATACAAGGAGTAATTGCCCCTATCCGCCTACCGGAGCATATTGCTACCGGTGTGGTTGGCCCGGCGTGACGCTCCAGTCATGCCCGCAGTGTTCGCGGGCATGGCGGGCAGAACAGCAGGCGGCCCCGCACCGGCGGCAGTAGAGGGTCTGCGGGGGCCCTGCCGGATTCCCGTATGTTGTCCATTGTCTGTCTTTTTTTTTCTTATTATTGGTGGTGGGTCAATGTTGTAAATAGTAAATTATAAGTAGAAAAAAAAAAAAAAAAAAAAAAAAAAAAAAAAAAAAAAAAAAAAAAAAAAAAAATAAAATATATAAAATTCCAAAAAAAAATTATTAATCATATTTGTCTATTGTGGTGGTGGGAACTTTTTTTTTTCTCTCTTTCTTTGTTTATTTTATTAAATATATATTCCTGAGTTTAGTTTTTTTTTGTTTTGATTATTTACATGTTTATTGTTTTCTTTTTATTATTATTATTATTTAGTTTGGCCGGCCACTTGGGCCAAAAAGGCATATTTTGTTTAGTTTTCTTGTCTTCGTTTAGTGTTTGGTTGTGTTTCCCGTTCTCGTACCGTTATCGTGCGCCTGAACTATCGTTCCTTTCTTTCCGTCTCGTTTCCCTTTTTCTTTTCTCACAGCCCCCTTTTCTTCGTCCCGTTGCAGGGGACAGACTTTTCTGTTCAGCGGACGAGAGAAATTGAGGGCAGCTCTGCTGATCGCCCATAGAGCACGATGACTCCACCCTGGAGGTCAATCAGCATATGGGGTTTCGGATGGGAACGCCGAGTCTCCGCCGTTAAGGTGGCGTCGAGAAACTCGCGCCCCGAAACAGCTGATCAGCGAGTCTGAGAAAATGTCGTTACCGACAAATACCGAGTTCAGATCGACAGCGATGAAAAAGTCAAGCCCCGGAATTGAATTAGGCTAAGCCAATTATTCCAAATTAAGAGGGCTTGGCACGGCCGGATTAAGACAGCCAGACTAGTTCTTGCGTTGGTTCTTATACCGCGGCCCGTCGCTCGTCGAGGCGCAAATTATCGTATACCGTAGGAGAGCATGCCTGGTATGATTTTTTTTTGTGTGTTCTTGAAGTATTGGTTATGGCTTCTCTCTCCACCCACCTTCTTTTTTTTTCCTAGCCCTACACTCACTCCTTTTTTTTTAATTTTTTTTTAACCTTTATTATCAAGTCTGTTATAGGGCAGGAGTTTTTTTTCTGGATTAGCCATCTTCGCCGCTCGCTTGCCAAGGCAAGCGGCCTCGAGGAGCGGGCGCGTAAGTGGGGAGGAGAGGCAGGCCAACTTTTGGGGGGGGGTGTGTAACGAGGCACCCTTTTGACCTCGTTACGAATGGCCACCAGGCCCGCCGGCCTCCCTCCTCCGCCCAGCGACACCCCAGCCGCTGGGGGCAGTGTGGAGGGATGGATGCGTTGCGAATGTTTTTTTTTGTTTGTTGTTTTGTGTTCGCGCGGCCCTCCCACTCTTTTCCCCCCCCTTCCAGAAGGAGCGCCATGGAAGAGGAGCCCGTGTCCCCGGTTGCAACGGGAACCTCCACCCGAGTGACGGAGGCGCGGGATGGGTCCACCGGAAGAGAGACGCCGCCGGCTGTCCGGTCGCCGAGCCACCCCGTCTGCTGCCGCGGGGGCGACCGGCAGCCCACCACCAGAGGATGCCAGGCCTGGGGACAAGCCACCCCCAGCCACCACCCGACGGGGGCCCCAGGACCTGGCCGATAAAGGATGCGCGGTGGCCCATCCCCAACACCGAAATCCTCGGGGTGGGGGAACCCCGCGCACCGGGAGACCGGGCGGAAGATCGAGGAATTCGGGAAGCGATTAGCAAGCGAGCCGCGCAAGCGAATAGTTTTTGAGATCTCCGCCGTTTCCCCTTTTCAAGTTTTCCGTTTTTTATATCGTTTCTTTTCGTTCCCTTTTCTAGTTTTTCCGTTCCTTTCTCTTTTGTCTTTTGCGTTTACGGGGTGCGTTTTGTTTGTGTGATTTTTTTGTTGTGTGCCGAGTTCCGAGAAGGCGTCCACCTCCACCAGCGATAAAGGTAGGACCCTTTTTTTTTTTCAGGGATTGCATCCCGGCGCACTCCGCCGTGCGTTTCTTTTGTGAGTGTGCGTGTGTGCGGGTGGTACCTCGCGGTAGGACCACCAGCCCCGGCGACTGGGACCCGAGAGGCCGCGCTTCGTTCGCGTTCGCGCCGATTTTTCCGCGCCTCCGTGCCGCGTTGCGCCGCGCGCCCGTAATTTTCGTTAAATCTTTCTTTTGTATTTTGGGTTTTAGGACCAGCGTCCCCTTTCTGTCCACACCACAGAGAGGGTGTGCTCCCCTTACGCGTGCGTCCGATATCGGTTATTCCGTACCGCGTTTTCTTTGTATCGTGAGCCCCCGCGTCGCGAAACCCTTCTCGCGATTGGCGACTGCGTACCCTCCTCCCGACCGTACGTTGTACCGCGTGGGGCTCAGAATTTTTTTTGAGATCGTCGCGGCCTATTTCGGCCAGAATAAAGTTTATCGTTACCCAATACTCGCGGGTCATTTATTTTCTTTTTACCGACCCCCTCTGAGTTCCGCTCCCGAACGAGCTGCCGGAAGGGCGTATTCCCTGGACGAGTGCTTACGCACTGGCGCCCGGATTAAAAATCGTCCGTGGATTGTAGACTTCGGTAAGCGGAGGGCCACTTTCCCTGGTCGCCCTCCCCCACAGGGAACTTTTCTTTCGTTCCCTGAACCGATACGTCACAAACTATTATTATTATCCTTATTACTATTATTATTATCGCTATGACTGTTATTATTATGCTTATTCTACTATTACTATCCCTATTACTCTTGTCTCTATTCTTATAACTATTATTATTATGCTTATTACTATTATTATTATCGCTATAACTATTATTATTATCCTTACTACTATTATTATTATCGCAATGACTGTTATTATTATACTTATTCTATTATTACTATCCCTATTACTCCTGTCTCTATCCTTATAACTATTATTATTATTATGCTTATTACTGTTATTATTCGCACTATAACTATTATTATTATCCTTATTACTATTATTATTATCGCTATAACTATTATTATTATCCTTACTACTATTATTATTACCGCTATGACTGTTATTATTATACTTATTCTATCATTACTATCCCTATTACTCTTGTCTTTATCCTGATAATTATTATTATTTCCCTTATTACAATTTTTATTATCGCTGTAACTATTATTATTATCCTTATTACTATTATTATTCGCACTATAACTATTATTATTATCCTTATTACTATTATTATTATCGCTATAACTATTATTATTATCCTTACTACTATTATTATTATCGCTATGACTGTTATTATTATCCTTATTCTATTATTACTATCCCTATTACTCTTCTCTTTATCCTTATAACTATTATAATTATCCTTATAACTATTATTATTATCCTTATTACTATTATTATTATCGCTATGACTGTTATTATTATACTTATTCTATTATTACTATCCCTATTACTCTTGTCTTTATCCTTATAACTATTATTATTTCCCTTATTACTATTATTATTATCATTATAACTATTATTATTATCCTTACTACTATTATTATTATCGCAATGACTGTTATTATTATACTTCTCCTATTATTACTATTCCTATTACTCTTGTCTTTATCCTGATATTTATTATTATTTCCCTTATTACTATTATTATTATCGCTATGACTGTTATTATTATCCTTATTCTATTATTACTATCCCTATTACTCTTGTCTCTATCCTTATAACTATTATTATTATTATGCTTATTACTATTATTATTCGCACTATAACTATTATTATTATCCTTATTACTATTATTATTATCGCTATAACTATTATTATTATCCTTATTACTATTATTACTAGTACTATAACTATTATTATTATCCTTATTACTATTATTATTATCGCTATGACTGTTATTATTATGCTTATTCTACTATTACTATCCCTATTACTCTTGTCTCTATTCTTATAACTATTATTATTATGCTTATTACTATTATTATTATCGCTATAACTATTATTATTATCCTTACTACTATTATTATTATCGCAATGACTGTTATTATTATACTTATTCTATTATTACTATCCCTATACTCCTGTCTCTATCCTTATAACTATTATTATTATTATGCTTATTACTGTTATTATTCGCACTATAACTATTATTATTATCCTTATTACTATTATTATTATCGCTATAACTATTATTATTATCCTTACTACTATTATTATTATCGCTATGACTGTTATTATTATCCTTATTCTATTATTACTATCCCTATTACTCTTCTCTTTATCCTTAAAACTATTATTATTATCCTTATAACTATTAATATTATCCTTATTACTATTATTATTACCGCTATGACTGTTATTATTATACTTATTCTATTATTACTATCCCTATTACTCTTGTCTTTATCCTGATAATTATTATTATTTCCCTTATTACAATTTTTATTATCGCTATAACTATTATTATTATCCTTATTACTATTATTATTCGCACTATAACTATTATTATTATCCTTATTACTATTATTATTATCGCTATAACTATTATTATTATCCTTACTACTATTATTATTATCGCTATGACTGTTATTATTATCCTTATTCTATTATTACTATCCCTATTACTCTTCTCTTTATCCTTATAACTATTATAATTATCCTTATAACTATTATTATTATCCTTATTACTATTATTATTATCGCTATGACTGTTATTATTATACTTATTCTATTATTACTATCCGTATTACTCTTGTCTTTATCCTTATAACTATTATTATTTCCCTTATTACTATTATTATTATCATTATAACTATTATTATTATCCTTACTACTATTATTATTATCGCAATGACTGTTATTATTATACTTCTCCTATTATTACTATTCCTATTACTCTTGTCTTTATCCTGATATTTATTATTATTTCCCTTATTACTATTATTATTATCGCTATGACTGTTATTATTATCCTTATTCTATTATTACTATCCCTATTACTCTTGTCTCTATCCTTATAACTATTATTATTATTATGCTTATTACTATTATTATTCGCACTATAACTATTATTATTATCCTTATTACTATTATTATTATCGCTATAACTATTATTATTATCCTTATTACTATTATTACTAGTACTATAACTATTATTATTATCCTTATTACTATTATTATTATCGCTATGACTGTTATTATTATGCTTATTCTACTATTACTATCCCTATTACTCTTGTCTCTATTCTTATAACTATTATTATTATGCTTATTACTATTATTATTATCGCTATAACTATTATTATTATCCTTACTACTATTATTATTATCGCAATGACTGTTATTATTATACTTATTCTATTATTACTATCCCTATTACTCCTGTCTCTATCCTTATAACTATTATTATTATTATGCTTATTACTGTTATTATTCGCACTATAACTATTATTATTATCCTTATTACTATTATTATTATCGCTATAACTATTATTATTATCCTTACTACTATTATTATTACCGCTATGACTGTTATTATTATACTTATTCTATTATTACTATCCCTATTACTCTTGTCTTTATCCTGATAATTATTATTATTTCCCTTATTACAATTTTTATTATCGCTGTAACTATTATTATTATCCTTATTACTATTATTATTCGCACTATAACTATTATTATTATCCTTATTACTATTATTATTATCGCTATAACTATTATTATTATCCTTACTACTATTATTATTATCGCTATGACTGTTATTATTATCCTTATTCTATTATTACTATCCCTATTACTCTTCTCTTTATCCTTATAACTATTATAATTATCCTTATAACTATTATTATTATCCTTATTACTATTATTATTATCGCTATGACTGTTATTATTATACTTATTCTATTATTACTATCCCTATTACTCTTGTCTTTATCCTTATAACTATTATTATTTCCCTTATTACTATTATTATTATCATTATAACTATTATTATTATCCTTACTACTATTATTATTATCGCAATGACTGTTATTATTATACTTCTCCTATTATTACTATTCCTATTACTCTTGTCTTTATCCTGATATTTATTATTATTTCCCTTATTACTATTATTATTATCGCTATGACTGTTATTATTATCCTTATTCTATTATTACTATCCCTATTACTCTTGTCTCTATCCTTATAACTATTATTATTATTATGCTTATTACTATTATTATTCGCACTATAACTATTATTATTATCCTTATTACTATTATTATTATCGCTATAACTATTATTATTATCCTTATTACTATTATTACTAGTACTATAACTATTATTATTATCCTTATTACTATTATTATTATCGCTATGACTGTTATTATTATGCTTATTCTACTATTACTATCCCTATTACTCTTGTCTCTATTCTTATAACTATTATTATTATGCTTATTACTATTATTATTATCGCTATAACTATTATTATTATCCTTACTACTATTATTATTATCGCAATGACTGTTATTATTATACTTATTCTATTATTACTATCCCTATTACTCCTGTCTCTATCCTTATAACTATTATTATTATTATGCTTATTACTGTTATTATTCGCACTATAACTATTATTATTATCCTTATTACTATTATTATTATCGCTATAACTATTATTATTATCCTTACTACTATTATTATTATCGCTATGACTGTTATTATTATCCTTATTCTATTATTACTATCCCTATTACTCTTCTCTTTATCCTAAAAACTATTATTATTATCCTTATAACTATTAATATTATCCTTATTACTATTATTATTACCGCTATGACTGTTATTATTATACTGATTCTATTATTACTATATCTATTACTCTTGTCTTTATCCTGATAATTATTATTATTTCCCTTATTACAATTTTTATTATCGCTATAACTATTATTATTATCCTTATTACTATTATTATTCGCACTATAACTATTATTATTATCCTTATTACTATTATTATTATCGCTATAACTATTATTATTATCCTTACTACTATTATTATTAACGCTATGACTGTTATTATTATCCTTATTCTATTATTACTATCCCTATTACTCTTCTCTTTATCCTTATAACTATTATAATTATCCTTATAACTATTATTATTATCCTTATTACTATTATTATTATCGCTATGACTGTTATTATTATACTTATTCTATTATTACTATCCCTATTACTCTTGTCTTTATCCTTATAACTATTATTATTTCCCTTATTACTATTATTATTATCATTATAACTATTATTATTATCCTTACTACTATTATTATTATCGCAATGACTGTTATTATTATACTTATTCTATTATTACTATCCCTATTACTCTTGTCTCTATCCTTATAACTATTATTATTATTATGCTTATTACTATTATTATTCGCACTATAACTATTATTATTATCCTTATTACTATTATTACTAGTACTATAACTATTATTATTATCCTTATTACTATTATTATTATCGCTATGACTGTTATTATTATGCTTATTCTACTATTACTATCCCTATTACTCTTCTCTCGATTCTTATAACTATTATGATTATGCTTATTACTATTATTATTATCGCTATAACTATTATTATTATCCTTACTACTATTATTATTATCGCAATGACTGTTATTATTATACTTCTCCTATTATTACTATTCCTATTACTCTTGTCTTTATCCTGATATTTATTATTATTTCCCTCATTACTATTATTATTATCGCTATAACTGTTATTATTATCATTATTACTAGTATTATTAGCACTATAACTATTATGTTTATCCTTATTACTATTATTATTCGCACTATAACTATTATTATTATCCTTATTACTATTATTATTATCGCTATGACTGTAATTATTATACTTATTCTATAATTACTATCCCTATTACTCTTGTCTTTATCCTTATAACTATTATTATTAACCTCATAACTATTATTATTATCCATATAACTATTATTATTATCGCTATAACTATTATTATTATCCTTACTACTATTATTATTATCGCTATGACTGTTATTATTATCCTTATTCTATTATTACTATCCCTATTACTCTTCTCTTTATCCTTATAACTATTATTATTATCCTTATAACTATTATTATTGTCCTTATTACTATTATTATTATCGCTATGACTGTTATTATTATACTTATTCTATTATTACTATCCCTATTACTCTTGTCCTTATCCTTATAACTATTATTATTATCCTTATTACTATTATTATTATCGCTATAACTATTATTATTATCCTTATTACTATTATTATTATCGCTATAACTATTATTATTATCCTTATTACTATTATTACTAGTACTATAACTATTATTATTATCCTTATTACTATTATTATTATCGCTATGACTGTTATTATTATGCTTATTCTACTATTACTATCCCTATTACTCTTGTCTCTATTCTTATAACTATTATTATTATGCTTATTACTATTATTATTATCGCTATAACTATTATTATTATCCTTATTACTATTATTATTATCGCTATAACTATTATTATTATCGCTATGACTGTTATTATTATACTTATTCTATTATTACTATCCCTATTACTCTTGTCTTTATCCTGATAATTATTATTATTTCCCTTATTACAATTTTTATTATCGCTATAACTATTATTATTATCCTTATTACTATTATTATTCGCACTATAACTATTATTATTATCCTTAATACTATTATTATTATTGCTATAACTGTTATTATTATCCTTATTACTATTATTATTAGCACTATAGCTATTATTATTATTGTCGCTATGACTGTTATTATTATCCTTATTCTATTATTACTATCCCTATTACTCCTGTCTCTATTCTTATAACTATTATTATTATTATGCTTATTACTATTATTATTCGCCCTATAACTATTATTATTATCCTTATTACTATTATTATTATCGCTATAACTATTATTATTATCCTTATTACTATTATTACTAGTACTATAACTATTATTATTATCCTTATTACTATTATTATTATCGCTATGACTGTTATTATTATGCTTATTCTACTATTACTATCCCTATTACTCTTGTCTCTATTCTTATAACTATTATTATTATGCTTATTACTATTATTACTATCGCTATAACTATTATTATTATCCTTACTACTATTATTATTATCGCAATGACTGTTATTATTATACTTCTCCCATTATTACTATTCCTATTACTCTTGTCTTTATCCTGATATTTATTATTAGTTCCCTCATTACTATTATTATTATCGCTATAACTGTTATTATTATCATTATTACTAGTATTATTAGCACTATAACTATTATGTTTATCCTTATTACTATTATTATTCGCACTATAACTATTATTATTATCCTTATTACTATTATTATTATCGGTATGACTGTTATTATTATACTTATTCTATTATTACTATCCCTATTACTCTTGTCTTTATCCTTATAACTATTATTATTATCCTTATTACTATTATTATTATCGCTATAACTATTATTATTATCCTTACTACTATTATTATTATCGCTATGACTGTTATTATTATCCTTATTCTATTATTACTATCCCTATTACTCTTCTCTTTATCCTTATAACTATTATTATTATTATGCTTATTACTATTATTATTCGCACTATAACTATTATTATTATCCTTATTACTATTATTATTATCGCTATAACTATTATTATTATCCTTATTACTATTATTACTAGTACTATAACTATTATTATTATCCTTATTACTATTATTATTATCGCTATGACTGTTATTATTATGCTTATTCTACTATTACTATCCCTATTACTCTTGTCTCTATTCTTATAACTATTATTATTATTATGCTTATTACTGTTATTATTCGCACTATAACTATTATTATTATCCTTATTACTATTATTATTATCGCTATAACTATTATTATTATCCTTACTACTATTATTATTATCGCTATGACTGTTATTATTATCCTTATTCTATTATTACTATCCCTATTACTCTTCTCTTTATCCTTAAAACTATTATTATTATCCTTATAACTATTAATATTATCCTTATTACTATTATTATTACCGCTATGACTGTTATTATTATACTGATTCTATTATTACTATATCTATTACTCTTGTCTTTATCCTGATAATTATTATTATTTCCCTTATTACAATTTTTATTATCGCTATAACTATTATTATTATCCTTATTACTATTATTATTCGCACTATAACTATTATTATTATCCTTATTACTATTATTATTATCGCTATAACTATTATTATTATCCTTACTACTATTATTATTAACGCTATGACTGTTATTATTATCCTTATTCTATTATTACTATCCCTATTACTCTTCTCTTTATCCTTATAACTATTATAATTATCCTTATAACTATTATTATTATCCTTATTACTATTATTATTATCGCTATGACTGTTATTATTATACTTATTCTATTATTACTATCCCTATTACTCTTGTCTTTATCCTTATAACTATTATTATTTCCCTTATTACTATTATTATTATCATTATAACTATTATTATTATCCTTACTACTATTATTATTATCGCAATGACTGTTATTATTATACTTCTCCTATTATTACTATTCCTATTACTCTTGTCTTTATCCTGATATTTATTATTATTTCCCTTATTACTATTATTATTATCGCTATGACTGTTATTATTATCCTTATTCTATTATTACTATCCCTATTACTCTTGTCTCTATCCTTATAACTATTATTATTATTATGCTTATTACTATTATTATTCGCACTATAACTATTATTATTATCCTTATTACTATTATTATTATCGCTATAACTATTATTATTATCCTTATTACTATTATTACTAGTACTATAACTATTATTATTATCCTTATTACTATTATTATTATCGCTATGACTGTTATTATTATGCTTATTCTACTATTACTATCCCTATTACTCTTGTCTCTATTCTTATAACTATTATTATTATGCTTATTACTATTATTATTATCGCTATAACTATTATTATTATCCTTACTACTATTATTATTATCGCAATGACTGTTATTATTATACTTATTCTATTATTACTATCCCTATTACTCTTGTCTCTATCCTTATAACTATTATTATTATTATGCTTATTACTATTATTATTCGCACTATAACTATTATTATTATCCTTATTACTATTATTACTAGTACTATAACTATTATTATTATCCTTATTACTATTATTATTATCGCTATGACTGTTATTATTATGCTTATTCTACTATTACTTTCCCTATTACTCTTCTCTCGATTCTTATAACTATTCTGATTATGCTTATTACTATTATTATTATCGCTATAACTATTATTATTATCCTTACTACTATTATTATTATCGCAATGACTGTTATTATTATACTTCTCCTATTATTACTATTCCTATTACTCTTGTCTTTATCCTGATATTTATTATTATTTCCCTCATTACTATTATTATTATCGCTATAACTGTTATTATTATCATTATTACTAGTATTATTAGCACTATAACTATTATGTTTATCCTTATTACTATTATTATTCGCACTATAACTATTATTATTATCCTTATTACTATTATTATTATCGCTATGACTGTTATTATTATACTTATTCTATAATTACTATCCCTATTACTCTTG
Organism: Megachile ligniseca; assembly: GCA_945859555.1. Lineage (NCBI taxonomy): Eukaryota > Metazoa > Arthropoda > Insecta > Hymenoptera > Megachilidae > Megachile > Megachile ligniseca. The sequence goes on from CAMAOC010000008.1 coordinate 45,419, forward strand.
TCTTTATCCTTATAACTATTATTATTAACCTCATAACTATTATTATTATCCATATAACTATTATTATTATCGCTATAACTATTATTATTATCCTTACTACTATTATTATTATCGCTATGACTGTTATTATTATCCTTATTCTATTATTACTATCCCTATTACTCTTCTCTTTATCCTTATAACTATTATTATTATCCTTATAACTATTATTATTATCCTTATTACTATTATTATTATCGCTATAACTATTATTATTATCCTTATTACTATTATTATTATCGCTATAACTATTATTATTATCCTTATTACTATTATTACTAGTACTATAACTATTATTATTATCCTTATTACTATTATTATTATCGCTATGACTGTTATTATTATGCTTATTCTACTATTACTATCCCTATTACTCTTGTCTCTATTCTTATAACTATTATTATTATGCTTATTACTATTATTATTATCGCTATAACTATTATTATTATCCTTATTACTATTATTATTATCGCTATAACTATTATTATTATCGCTATGACTGTTATTATTATACTTATTCTATTATTACTATCCCTATTACTCTTGTCTTTATCCTGATAATTATTATTATTTCCCTTATTACAATTTTTATTATCGCTATAACTATTATTATTATCCTTATTACTATTATTATTCGCACTATAACTATTATTATTATCCTTAATACTATTATTATTATTGCTATAACTGTTATTATTATCCTTATTACTATTATTATTAGCACTATAGCTATTATTATTATTGTCGCTATGACTGTTATTATTATCCTTATTCTATTATTACTATCCCTATTACTCCTGTCTCTATCCTTATAACTATTATTATTATTATGCTTATTACTATTATTATTCGCACTATAACTATTATTATTATCCTTATTACTATTATTATTATCGCTATAACTATTATTATTATCCTTATTACTATTATTACTAGTACTATAACTATTATTATTATCCTTATTACTATTATTATTATCGCTATGACTGTTATTATTATGCTTATTCTACTATTACTATCCCTATTACTCTTGTCTCTATTCTTATAACTATTATTATTATGCTTATTACTATTATTACTATCGCTATAACTATTATTATTATCCTTACTACTATTATTATTATCGGTATGACTGTTATTATTATACTTATTCTATTATTACTATCCCTATTACTCTTGTCTTTATCCTTATAACTATTATTATTATCCTTATTACTATTATTATTATCGCTATAACTATTATTATTATCCTTACTACTATTATTATTATCGCTATGACTGTTATTATTATCCTTATTCTATTATTACTATCCCTATTACTCTTCTCTTTATCCTTATAACTATTATTATTATTATGCTTATTACTATTATTATTCGCACTATAACTATTATTATTATCCTTATTACTATTATTATTATCGCTATAACTATTATTATTATCCTTATTACTATTATTACTAGTACTATAACTATTATTATTATCCTTATTACTATTATTATTATCGCTATGACTGTTATTATTATGCTTATTCTACTATTACTATCCCTATTACTCTTGTCTCTATTCTTATAACTATTATTATTATGCTTATTATTATTATTATTATCCTTACTACTATTATTATTATCGCAATGACTGTTATTATTATACTTCTCCTATTATTACTATTCCTATTACTCTTGTCTTTATCCTGATATTTATTATTATTTCCCTCATTACTATTATTATTATCGCTATAACTGTTATTATTATCATTATTACTAGTATTATTAGCACTATAACTATTATGTGTATCCTTATTACTATTATTATTCGCACTATAACTATTATTATTATCCTTATTACTGTTATTATTATCGCTATGACTGTTATTATTATACTTATTCTATTATTACTATCCCTATTATTCCTGTCTTTACCCTTATAACTATTATTGTTATGCTTATTACTATTATTATTAGCACTAAAACTATTATTATTATCCTTATTACTATTATTATTATCGCTATTACTGTTATTATTATACTTATTCTATTATTACTATACCTATTACTCTTGTCTCTATCCTTATAACTATTATTATTATCCTCATTACTATTATTATTATCGCTATGACTGTTATTATTATCCTTATTCTATTATTACTATCCCTATTACTCTTGTCTTTATCCTCATAACTATTATTATTATCCTTATTACTATTATTATTATCGCTATAACTATTATTATTATACTTATTACTATTATTATTATCGCAATGACTGTTATTATTATCCTTATTCTATTATTACTATCCCTATTACTCTTCTCTTTATCCTTAAAACTATTATTATTATCCTTATAACTATTAATATTATCCTTATTACTATTATTATTACCGCTATGACTGTTATTATTATACTTATTCTATTATTACTATATCTATTACTCTTGTCTTTATCCTGATAATTATTATTATTTCCCTTATTACAATTTTTATTATCGCTATAACTATTATTATTATCCTTATTACTATTATTATTCGCACTATAACTATTATTATTATCCTTATTACTATTATTATTATCGCTATAACTATTATTATTATCCTTACTACTATTATTATTATCGCTATGACTGTTATTATTATCCTTATTCTATTATTACTATCCCTATTACTCTTCTCTTTATCCTTATAACTATTATAATTATCCTTATAACTATTATTATTATCCTTATTACTATTATTATTATCGCTATGACTGTTATTATTATACTTATTCTATTATTACTATCCCTATTACTCTTGTCTTTATCCTTATAACTATTATTATTTCCCTTATTACTATTATTATTATCATTATAACTATTATTATTATCCTTACTACTATTATTATTATCGCAATGACTGTTATTATTATACTTCTCCTATTATTACTATTCCTATTACTCTTGTCTTTATCCTGATATTTATTATTATTTACCTTATTACTATTATTATTATCGCTATGACTGTTATTATTATCCTTATTCTATTATTACTATCCCTATTACTCTTGTCTCTATCCTTATAACTATTATTATTATTATGCTTATTACTATTATTATTCGCACTATAACTATTATTATTATCCTTATTACTATTATTACTAGTACTATAACTATTATTATTATCCTTATTACTATTATTATTATCGCTATGACTGTTATTATTATGCTTATTCTACTATTACTATCCCTATTACTCTTGTCTCTATTCTTATAACTATTATTATTATGCTTATTACTATTATTATTATCGCTATAACTATTATTATTATCCTTATTACTATTATTATTATCGCTATAACTATTATTATTATCGCTATGACTGTTATTATTATACTTATTCTATTATTACTATCCCTATTACTCTTGTCTTTATCCTGATAATTATTATTATTTCCCTTATTACAATTTTTATTATCGCTATAACTATTATTATTATCCTTATTACTATTATTATTCGCACTATAACTATTATTATTATCCTTAATACTATTATTATTATTGCTATAACTGTTATTATTATCCTTATTACTATTATTATTAGCACTATAGCTATTATTATTATTGTCGCTATGACTGTTATTATTATCCTTATTCTATTATTACTATCCCTATTACTCCTGTCTCTATCCTTATAACTATTATTATTATTATGCTTATTACTATTATTATTCGCACTATAACTATTATTATTATCCTTATTACTATTATTATTATCGCTGTAACTATTATTATTATCCTTATTACTATTATTACTAGTACTATAACTATTATTATTATCCTTATTACTATTATTATTATCGCTATGACTGTTATTATTATGCTTATTCTACTATTAGTATCCCTATTACTCTTGTCTCTATTCTTATAACTATTATTATTATGCTTATTACTATTATTACTATCGCTATAACTATTATTATTATCCTTACTACTATTATTATTATCGCAATGACTGTTATTATTATACTTCTCCCATTATTACTATTCCTATTACTCTTGTCTTTATCCTGATATTTATTATTATTTCCCTCATTACTATTATTATTATCGCTATAACTGTTATTATTATCATTATTACTAGTATTATTAGCACTATAACTATTATGTTTATCCTTATTACTATTATTATTCGCACTATAACTATTATTATTATCCTTATTACTATTATTATTATCGGTATGACTGTTATTATTATACTTATTCTATTATTACTATCCCTATTACTCTTGTCTTTATCCTTATAACTATTATTATTATCCTTATTACTATTATTATTATCGCTATAACTATTATTATTATCCTTACTACTATTATTATTATCGCTATGACTGTTATTATTATCCTTATTCTATTATTACTATCCCTATTACTCTTCTCTTTATCCTTATAACTATTATTATTATTATGCTTATTACTATTATTATTCGCACTATAACTATTATTATTATCCTTATTACTATTATTATTATCGCTATAACTATTATTATTATCCTTATTACTATTATTACTAGTACTATAACTATTATTATTATCCTTATTACTATTATTATTATCGCTATGACTGTTATTATTATGCTTATTCTACTATTACTATCCCTATTACTCTTGTCTCTATTCTTATAACTATTATTATTATGCTTATTACTATTATTATTATCGCTATAACTATTATTATTATCCTTACTACTATTATTATTATCGCAATGACTGTTATTATTATACTTCTCCTATTATTACTATTCCTATTACTCTTGTCTTTATCCTGATATTTATTATTATTTCCCTCATTACTATTATTATTATCGCTATAACTGTTATTATTATCATTATTACTAGTATTATTAGCACTATAACTATTATGTGTATCCTTATTACTATTATTATTCGCACTATAACTATTATTATTATCCTTATTACTATTATTATTATCGCTATGACTGTTATTATTATACTTATTCTATTATTACTATCCCTATTATTCCTGTCTTTACCCTTATAACTATTATTGTTATGCTTATTACTATTATTACTAGCACTAAAACTATTATTATTATCCTTATTACTATTATTATTATCGCTATTACTGTTATTATTATACTTATTCTATTATTACTATACCTATTACTCTTGTCTCTATCCTTATAACTATTATTATTATCCTCATTACTATTATTATTATCGCTATGACTGTTATTATTATCCTTATTCTATTATTACTATCCCTATTACTCTTGTCTTTATCCTCATAACTATTATTATTATCCTTATTACTATTATTATTATCGCTATAACTATTATTATTATACTTATTACTATTATTATTATCGCAATGACTGTTATTATTATCCTTATTCTATTATTACTATCCCTATTACTCTTCTCTTTATCCTTAAAACTATTATTATTATCCTTATAACTATTATTATTATCCTTATTACTATTATTATTATCGCTATGACTGTTATTATTATACTTATTCTATTATTACTATCCCAATTACTCTTGTCTTTATCCTTATAACTATTATTATTATGCTTATTACTATTATTATTATCGCTATAACTATTATTATTATCCTTACTACTATTATTATTATCGCAATGACTGTTATCATTATACTTCTCCTATTATTACTATTCCTATTACTCTTGTCTTTATCCTGATATTTATTATTATTTCCCTCATTACTATTATTATTATCGCTATAACTGTTATTATTATCATTATTACTAGTATTATTAGCACTATAACAAATTATGTTTATCCTTATTACTATTATTATTCGCACTATAACTATTATTATTATCCTTATTACTATTATTATTATCGCTATGACTGTTATTATTATACTTATTCTATTATTACTATCCCTATTACTCTTGTCTTTATCCTTATAACTATTATTATTATCCTCATAACTATTATTATTATCCATATTACTATTATTATTATCGCTATAACTATTTTTATTATCGCTATGACTGTTATCATTATCCTTATTCTATTATTATTTCCCTTATTACTATTATTATTATCGCTATAACTATTATTATTATCCTTATTACTATTATTATTATCGCAATGACTGTTATTATTATACTTCTCCTATTATTACTATTCCTATTACTCTTGTCTTTATCCTGATATTTATTATTATTTCGCTCATTACTATTATTATTATCGCTATAACTGTTATTATTATCCTTATTACTAGTATTATTAGCACTATAACTATTATGTTTATCCTTATTACTATTATTATTCGCACTATAACTATTATTATTATCCTTATTACTATTATTATTATCGGTATGGCTGTTATTATTATACTTATTCTATTATTACTATCCCTATTACTCTTGTCTTTATCCTTATAACTATTATTATTATCCTTATTACTATTATTATTATCGCTATAACTATTATTATTATCCTTACTACTATTATTATTATCGCTATGACTGTTATTATTATCCTTATTCTATTATTACTATCCCTATTACTCTTCTCTTTATCCTTATAACTATTATAATTATCCTTATAACTATTATTATTATCCTTATTACTATTATTATTATCGCTATGACTGTTATTATTATACTTATTCTATTATTACTATCCCTATTACTCTTGTCTTTATCCTTATAACTATTATTATTTCCCTTATTACTATTATTATTATCATTATAACTATTATTATTATCCTTACTACTATTATTATTATCGCTATAACTATTATTATTATCCTTACTACTATTATTATTATCGCAATGACTGTTATTATTATACTTATTCTATTATTACTATCCCTATTACTCCTGTCTCTATCCTTATAACTATTATTATTATTATGCTTATTACTGTTATTATTCGCACTATAACTATTATTATTATCCTTATTACTATTATTATTATCGCTATAACTATTATTATTATCCTTACTACTATTATTATTATCGCTATGACTGTTATTATTATCCTTATTCTATTATTACTATCCCTATTACTCTTCTCTTTATCCTTAAAACTATTATTATTATCCTTATAACTATTAATATTATCCTTATTACTATTATTATTACCGCTATGACTGTTATTATTATACTTATTCTATTATTACTATCCCTATTACTCTTGTCTTTATCCTGATAATTATTATTATTTCCCTTATTACAATTTTTATTATCGCTATAACTATTATTATTATCCTTATTACTATTATTATTCGCACTATAACTATTATTATTATCCTTATTACTATTATTATTATCGCTATAATTATTATTATTATCCTTACTACTATTATTATTATCGCTATGACTGTTATTATTATCCTTATTCTATTATTACTATCCCTATTACTCTTCTCTTTATCCTTATAACTATTATAATTATCCTTATAACTATTATTATTATCCTCATTACTATTATTATTATCGCTATGACTGTTATTATTATACTTATTCTATTATTACTATCCCTATTACTCTTGTCTTTATCCTTATAACTATTATTATTTCCCTTATTACTATTATTATTATCATTATAACTATTATTATTATCCTTACTACTATTATTATTATCGCAATGACTGTTATTATTATACTTCTCCTATTATTACTATTCCTATTACTCTTGTCTTTATCCTGATATTTATTATTATTTCCCTTATTACTATTATTATTATCGCTATGACTGTTATTATTATCCTTATTCTATTATTACTATCCCTATTACTCTTGTCTCTATCCTTATAACTATTGTTATTATTATGCTTATTACTATTATTATTCGCACTATAACTATTATTATTATCCTTATTACTATTATTATTATCGCTATAACTATTATTATTATCCTTATTACTATTATTACTAGTACTATAACTATTATTATTATCCTTATTACTATTATTATTATCGCTATGACTGTTATTATTATGCTTATTCTACTATTACTATCCCTATTACTCTTGTCTCTATTCTTATAACTATTATTATTATGCTTATTACTATTATTATTATCGCTATAACTATTATTATTATCCTTACTACTATTATTATTATCGCAATGACTGTTATTATTATACTTATTCTATTATTACTATCCCTATTACTCCTGTCTCTATCCTTATAACTATTATTATTATTAAGCTTATTACTGTTATTATTCGCACTATAACTATTACTATTATCCTTATTACTATTATTATTATCGCTATAACTATTATTATTATCCTTACTACTATTATTATTATCGCTATGACTGTTATTATTATCCTTATTCTATTATTACTATCCCTATTACTCTTCTCTTTATCCTTAAAACTATTATTATTATCCTTATAACTATTAATATTATCCTTATTACTATTATTATTACCGCTATGACTGTTATTATTATACTTATTCTATTATTACTATCCCTATTACTCTTGTCTTTATCCTGATAATTATTATTATTTCCCTTATTACAATTTTTATTATCGCTATAACTATTATTATTATCCTTATTACTATTATTATTCGCACTATAACTATTATTATTATCCTTATTACTATTATTATTATCGCTATAACTATTATTATTATCCTTACTACTATTATTATTATCGCTATGACTGTTATTATTATCCTTATTCTATTATTACTATCCCTATTACTCTTCTCTTTATCCTTATAACTATTATAATTATCCTTATAACTATTATTATTATCCTTATTACTATTATTATTATCGCTATGACTGTTATTATTATACTTATTCTATTATTACTATCCCTATTACTCTTGTCTTTATCCTTATAACTATTATTATTATCCTCATAACTATTATTATTATCCATATTACTATTATTATTATCGCTATAACTATTTTTATTATCGCTATGACTGTTATCATTATCCTTATTCTATTATTATTTCCCTTATTACTATTATTATTATCGCTATAACTATTATTATTATCCTTATTACTATTATTATTATCGCAATGACTGATATTATTATACTTCTCCTATTATTACTATTCCTATTACTCTTGTCTTTATCCTGATATTTATTATTATTTCGCTCATTACTATTATTATTATCGCTATAACTGTTATTATTATCCTTATTACTAGTATTATTAGCACTATAACTATTATGTTTATCCTTATTACTATTATTATTCGCACTATAACTATTATTATTATCCTTATTACTATTATTATTATCGGTATGGCTGTTATTATTATACTTATTCTATTATTACTATCCCTATTACTCTTGTCTTTATCCTTATAACTATTATTATTATCCTTATTACTATTATTATTATCGCTATAACTATTATTATTATCCTTACTACTATTATTATTATCGCTATGACTGTTATTATTATCCTTATTCTATTATTACTATCCCTATTACTCTTCTCTTTATCCTTATAACTATTATAATTATCCTTATAACTATTATTATTATCCTTATTACTATTATTATTATCGCTATGACTGTTATTATTATACTTGTTCTATTATTACTATCCCTATTACTCTTGTCTTTATCCTTATAACTATTATTATTTCCCTTATTACTATTATTATTATCATTATAACTATTATTATTATCCTTACTACTATTATTATTATCGCTATAACTATTATTATTATCCTTACTACTATTATTATTATCGCAATGACTGTTATTATTATACTTATTCTATTATTACTATCCCTATTACTCCTGTCTCTATCCTTATAACTATTATTATTATTATGCTTATTACTGTTATTATTCGCACTATAACTATTATTATTATCCTTATTACTATTATTATTATCGCTATAACTATTATTATTATCCTTACTACTATTATTATTATCGCTATGACTGTTATTATTATCCTTATTCTATTATTACTATCCCTATTACTCTTCTCTTTATCCTTAAAACTATTATTATTATCCTTATAACTATTAATATTATCCTTATTACTATTATTATTACCGCTATGACTGTTATTATTATACTTATTCTATTATTACTATCCCTATTACTCTTGTCTTTATCCTGATAATTATTATTATTTCCCTTATTACAATTTTTATTATCGCTATAACTATTATTATTATCCTTATTACTATTATTATTCGCACTATAACTATTATTATTATCCTTATTACTATTATTATTATCGCTATAACTATTATTATTATCCTTACTACTATTATTATTATCGCTATGACTGTTATTATTATCCTTATTCTATTATTACTATCCCTATTACTCTTCTCTTTATCCTTATAACTATTATAATTATCCTTATAACTATTATTATTATCCTCATTACTATTATTATTATCGCTATGACTGTTATTATTATACTTATTCTATTATTACTATCCCTATTACTCTTGTCTTTATCCTTATAACTATTATTATTTCCCTTATTACTATTATTATTATCATTATAACTATTATTATTATCCTTACTACTATTATTATTATCGCAATGACTGTTATTATTATACTTCTCCTATTATTACTATTCCTATTACTCTTGTCTTTATCCTGATATTTATTATTGTTTCCCTTATTACTATTATTATTATCGCTATGACTGTTATTATTATCCTTATTCTATTATTACTATCCCTATTACTCTTGTCTCTATCCTTATAACTATTGTTATTATTATGCTTATTACTATTATTATTCGCACTATAACTATTATTATTATCCTTATTACTATTATTATTATCGCTATAACTATTATTATTATCCTTATTACTATTATTACTAGTACTATAACTATTATTATTATCCTTATTACTATTATTATTATCGCTATGACTGTTATTATTATGCTTATTCTACTATTACTATCCCTATTACTCTTGTCTCTATTCTTATAACTATTATTATTATGCTTATTACTATTATTATTATCGCTATAACTATTATTATTATCCTTACTACTATTATTATTATCGCAATGACTGTTATTATTATACTTATTCTATTATTACTATCCCTATTACTCCTGTCTCTATCCTTATAACTATTATTATTATTATGCTTATTACTGTTATTATTCGCACTATAACTATTACTATTATCCTTATTACTATTATTATTATCGCTATAACTATTATTATTATCCTTATTACTATTATTACTAGTACTATAACTATTATTATTATCCTTATTACTATTATTATTATCGCTATGACTGTTATTATTATGCTTATTCTACTATTACTATCCCTATTACTCTTGTCTCTATTCTTATAACTATTATTATTATGCTTATTACTATTATTACTATCGCTATAACTATTATTATTATCCTTACTACTATTATTATTATCGCAATGACTGTTATTATTATACTTCTCCCATTATTACTATTCCTATTACTCTTGTCTTTATCCTGATATTTATTATTATTTCCCTCATTACTATTATTATTATCGCTATAACTGTTATTATTATCATTATTACTAGTATTATTAGCACTATAACTATTATGTTTATCCTTATTACTATTATTATTCGCACTATAACTATTATTATTATCCTTATTACTATTATTATTATCGGTATGACTGTTATTATTATACTTATTCTATTATTACTATCCCTATTACTCTTGTCTTTATCCTTATAACTATTATTATTATCCTTATTACTATTATTATTATCGCTATAACTATTATTATTATCCTTACTACTATTATTATTATCGCTATGACTGTTATTATTATCCTTATTCTATTATTACTATCCCTATTACTCTTCTCTTTATCCTTATAACTATTATTATTATTATGCTTATTACTATTATTATTCGCACTATAACTATTATTATTATCCTTATTACTATTATTATTATCGCTATAACTATTATTATTATCCTTATTACTATTATTACTAGTACTATAACTATTATTATTATCCTTATTACTATTATTATTATCGCTATGACTGTTATTATTATGCTTATTCTACTATTACTATCCCTATTACTCTTGTCTCTATTCTTATAACTATTATTATTATGCTTATTACTATTATTATTATCGCTATAACTATTATTATTATCCTTACTACTATTATTATTATCGCAATGACTGTTATTATTATACTTCTCCTATTATTACTATTCCTATTACTCTTGTCTTTATCCTGATATTTATTATTATTTCCCTCATTACTATTATTATTATCGCTATAACTGTTATTATTATCATTATTACTAGTATTATTAGCACTATAACTATTATGTGTATCCTTATTACTATTATTATTCGCACTATAACTATTATTATTATCCTTATTACTATTATTATTATCGCTATGACTGTTATTATTATACTTATTCTATTATTACTATCCCTATTATTCCTGTCTTTACCCTTATAACTATTATTGTTATGCTTATTACTATTATTACTAGCACTAAAACTATTATTATTATCCTTATTACTATTATTATTATCGCTATTACTGTTATTATTATACTTATTCTATTATTACTATACCTATTACTCTTGTCTCTATCCTTATAACTATTATTATTATCCTCATTACTATTATTATTATCGCTATGACTGTTATTATTATCCTTATTCTATTATTACTATCCCTATTACTCTTGTCTTTATCCTCATAACTATTATTATTATCCTTATTACTATTATTATTATCGCTATAACTATTATTATTATACTTATTACTATTATTATTATCGCAATGACTGTTATTATTATCCTTATTCTATTATTACTATCCCTATTACTCTTCTCTTTATCCTTAAAACTATTATTATTATCCTTATAACTATTATTATTATCCTTATTACTATTATTATTATCGCTATGACTGTTATTATTATACTTATTCTATTATTACTATCCCAATTACTCTTGTCTTTATCCTTATAACTATTATTATTATGCTTATTACTATTATTATTATCGCTATAACTATTATTATTATCCTTACTACTATTATTATTATCGCAATGACTGTTATCATTATACTTCTCCTATTATTACTATTCCTATTACTCTTGTCTTTATCCTGATATTTATTATTATTTCCCTCATTACTATTATTATTATCGCTATAACTGTTATTATTATCATTATTACTAGTATTATTAGCACTATAACAAATTATGTTTATCCTTATTACTATTATTATTCGCACTATAACTATTATTATTATCCTTATTACTATTATTATTATCGCTATGACTGTTATTATTATACTTATTCTATTATTACTATCCCTATTACTCTTGTCTTTATCCTTATAACTATTATTATTATCCTCATAACTATTATTATTATCCATATTACTATTATTATTATCGCTATAACTATTTTTATTATCGCTATGACTGTTATCATTATCCTTATTCTATTATTATTTCCCTTATTACTATTATTATTATCGCTATAACTATTATTATTATCCTTATTACTATTATTATTATCGCAATGACTGTTATTATTATACTTCTCCTATTATTACTATTCCTATTACTCTTGTCTTTATCCTGATATTTATTATTATTTCGCTCATTACTATTATTATTATCGCTATAACTGTTATTATTATCCTTATTACTAGTATTATTAGCACTATAACTATTATGTTTATCCTTATTACTATTATTATTCGCACTATAACTATTATTATTATCCTTATTACTATTATTATTATCGGTATGGCTGTTATTATTATACTTATTCTATTATTACTATCCCTATTACTCTTGTCTTTATCCTTATAACTATTATTATTATCCTTATTACTATTATTATTATCGCTATAACTATTATTATTATCCTTACTACTATTGTTATTATCGCTATGACTGTTATTATTATCCTTATTCTATTATTACTATCCCTATTACTCTTCTCTTTATCCTTATAACTATTATAATTATCCTTATAACTATTATTATTATCCTTATTACTATTATTATTATCGCTATGACTGTTATTATTATACTTATTCTATTATTACTATCCCTATTACTCTTGTCTTTATCCTTATAACTATTATTATTTCCCTTATTACTATTATTATTATCATTATAACTATTATTATTATCCTTACTACTATTATTATTATCGCTATAACTATTATTATTATCCTTACTACTATTATTATTATCGCAATGACTGTTATTATTATACTTATTCTATTATTACTATCCCTATTACTCCTGTCTCTATCCTTATAACTATTATTATTATTATGCTTATTACTGTTATTATTCGCACTATAACTATTATTATTATCCTTATTACTATTATTATTATCGCTATAACTATTATTATTATCCTTACTACTATTATTATTATCGCTATGACTGTTATTATTATCCTTATTCTATTATTACTATCCCTATTACTCTTCTCTTTATCCTTAAAACTATTATTATTATCCTTATAACTATTAATATTATCCTTATTACTATTATTATTACCGCTATGACTGTTATTATTATACTTATTCTATTATTACTATCCCTATTACTCTTGTCTTTATCCTGATAATTATTATTATTTCCCTTATTACAATTTTTATTATCGCTATAACTATTATTATTATCCTTATTACTATTATTATTCGCACTATAACTATTATTATTATCCTTATTACTATTATTATTATCGCTATAACTATTATTATTATCCTTACTACTATTATTATTATCGCTATGACTGTTATTATTATCCTTATTCTATTATTACTATCCCTATTACTCTTCTCTTTATCCTTATAACTATTATAATTATCCTTATAACTATTATTATTATCCTCATTACTATTATTATTATCGCTATGACTGTTATTATTATACTTATTCTATTATTACTATCCCTATTACTCTTGTCTTTATCCTTATAACTATTATTATTTCCCTTATTACTATTATTATTATCATTATAACTATTATTATTATCCTTACTACTATTATTATTATCGCAATGACTGTTATTATTATACTTCTCCTATTATTACTATTCCTATTACTCTTGTCTTTATCCTGATATTTATTATTATTTCCCTTATTACTATTATTATTATCGCTATGACTGTTATTATTATCCTTATTCTATTATTACTATCCCTATTACTCTTGTCTCTATCCTTATAACTATTGTTATTATTATGCTTATTACTATTATTATTCGCACTATAACTATTATTATTATCCTTATTACTATTATTATTATCGCTATAACTATTATTATTATCCTTATTACTATTATTACTAGTACTATAACTATTATTATTATCCTTATTACTATTATTATTATCGCAATGACTGTTATTATTATGCTTATTCTACTATTACTATCCCTATTACTCTTGTCTCTATTCTTATAACTATTATTATTATGCTTATTACTATTATTATTATCGCTATAACTATTATTATTATCCTTACTACTATTATTATTATCGCAATGACTGTTATTATTATACTTATTCTATTATTACTATCCCTATTACTCCTGTCTCTATCCTTATAACTATTATTATTATTATGCTTATTACTGTTATTATTCGCACTATAACTATTACTATTATCCTTATTACTATTATTATTATCGCTATAACTATTATTATTATCCTTACTACTATTATTATTATCGCTATGACTGTTATTATTATCCTTATTCTATTATTACTATCCCTATTACTCTTCTCTTTATCCTTAAAACTATTATTATTATCCTTATAACTATTAATATTATCCTTATTACTATTATTATTACCGCTATGACTGTTATTATTATACTTATTCTATTATTACTATCCCTATTACTCTTGTCTTTATCCTGATAATTATTATTATTTCCCTTATTACAATTTTTATTATCGCTATAACTATTATTATTATCCTTATTACTATTATTATTCGCACTATAACTATTATTATTATCCTTATTACTATTATTATTATCGCTATAACTATTATTATTATCCTTACTACTATTATTATTATCGCTATGACTGTTATTATTATCCTTATTCTATTATTACTATCCCTATTACTCTTCTCTTTATCCTTATAACTATTATAATTATCCTTATAACTATTATTATTATCCTTATTACTATTATTATTATCGCTATGACTGTTATTATTATACTTATTCTATTATTACTATCCCTATTACTCTTGTCTTTATCCTTATAACTATTATTATTATCCTCATAACTATTATTATTATCCATATTACTATTATTATTATCGCTATAACTATTTTTATTATCGCTATGACTGTTATCATTATCCTTATTCTATTATTATTTCCCTTATTACTATTATTATTATCGCTATAACTATTATTATTATCCTTATTACTATTATTATTATCGCAATGACTGATATTATTATACTTCTCCTATTATTACTATTCCTATTACTCTTGTCTTTATCCTGATATTTATTATTATTTCGCTCATTACTATTATTATTATCGCTATAACTGTTATTATTATCCTTATTACTAGTATTATTAGCACTATAACTATTATGTTTATCCTTATTACTATTATTATTCGCACTATAACTATTATTATTATCCTTATTACTATTATTATTATCGGTATGGCTGTTATTATTATACTTATTCTATTATTACTATCCCTATTACTCTTGTCTTTATCCTTATAACTATTATTATTATCCTTATTACTATTATTATTATCGCTATAACTATTATTATTATCCTTACTACTATTATTATTATCGCTATGACTGTTATTATTATCCTTATTCTATTATTACTATCCCTATTACTCTTCTCTTTATCCTTATAACTATTATAATTATCCTTATAACTATTATTATTATCCTTATTACTATTATTATTATCGCTATGACTGTTATTATTATACTTATTCTATTATTACTATCCCTATTACTCTTGTCTTTATCCTTATAACTATTATTATTTCCCTTATTACTATTATTATTATCATTATAACTATTATTATTATCCTTACTACTATTATTATTATCGCTATAACTATTATTATTATCCTTACTACTATTATTATTATCGCTATGACTGTTATTATTATCCTTATTCTATTATTACTATCCCTATTACTCTTCTCTTTATCCTTAAACCTATTATTATTATCCTTATAACTATTAATATTATCCTTATTACTATTATTATTACCGCTATGACTGTTATTATTATACTTATTCTATTATTACTATCCCTATTACTCTTGTCTTTATCCTGATAATTATTATTATTTCCCTTATTACAATTTTTATTATCGCTATAACTATTATTATTATCCTTATTACTATTATTATTCGCACTATAACTATTATTATTATCCTTATTACTATTATTATTATCGCTATAACTATTATTATTATCCTTACTACTATTATTATTATCGCTATGACTGTTATTATTATCCTTATTCTATTATTACTATCCCTATTACTCTTCTCTTTATCCTTATAACTATTATAATTATCCTTATAACTATTATTATTATCCTCATTACTATTATTATTATCGCTATGACTGTTATTATTATACTTATTCTATTATTACTATCCCTATTACTCTTGTCTTTATCCTTATAACTATTATTATTTCCCTTATTACTATTATTATTATCATTATAACTATTATTATTATCCTTACTACTATTATTATTATCGCAATGACTGTTATTATTATACTTCTCCTATTATTACTATTCCTATTACTCTTGTCTTTATCCTGATATTTATTATTATTTCCCTTATTACTATTATTATTATCGCTATGACTGTTATTATTATCCTTATTCTATTATTACTATCCCTATTACTCTTGTCTCTATCCTTATAACTATTGTTATTATTATGCTTATTACTATTATTATTCGCACTATAACTATTATTATTATCCTTATTACTATTATTATTATCGCTATAACTATTATTATTATCCTTATTACTATTATTACTAGTACTATAACTATTATTATTATCCTTATTACTATTATTATTATCGCTATGACTGTTATTATTATGCTTATTCTACTATTACTATCCCTATTACTCTTGTCTCTATTCTTATAACTATTATTATTATGCTTATTACTATTATTATTATCGCTATAACTATTATTATTATCCTTACTACTATTATTATTATCGCAATGACTGTTATTATTATACTTATTCTATTATTACTATCCCTATTACTCCTGTCTCTATCCTTATAACTATTATTATTATTATGCTTATTACTGTTATTATTCGCACTATAACTATTACTATTATCCTTATTACTATTATTATTATCGCTATAACTATTATTATTATCCTTACTACTATTATTATTATCGCTATGACTGTTATTATTATCCTTATTCTATTATTACTATCCCTATTACTCTTCTCTTTATCCTTAAAACTATTATTATTATCCTTATAACTATTAATATTATCCTTATTACTATTATTATTACCGCTATGACTGTTATTATTATACTTATTCTATTATTACTATCCCTATTACTCTTGTCTTTATCCTGATAATTATTATTATTTCCCTTATTACAATTTTTATTATCGCTATAACTATTATTATTATCCTTATTACTATTATTATTCGCACTATAACTATTATTATTATCCTTATTACTATTATTATTATCGCTATAACTATTATTATTATCCTTACTACTATTATTATTATCGCTATGACTGTTATTATTATCCTTATTCTATTATTACTATCCCTATTACTCTTCTCTTTATCCTTATAACTATTATAATTATCCTTATAACTATTATTATTATCCTTATTACTATTATTATTATCGCTATGACTGTTATTATTATACTTATTCTATTATTACTATCCCTATTACTCTTGTCTTTATCCTTATAACTATTATTATTTCCCTTATTACTATTATTATTATCATTATAACTATTATTATTATCCTTACTACTATTATTATTATCGCAATGACTGTTATTATTATACTTCTCCTATTATTACTATTCCTATTACTCTTGTCTTTATCCTGATATTTATTATTATTTCCCTTATTACTATTATTATTATCGCTATGACTGTTATTATTATCCTTATTCTATTATTACTATCCCTATTACTCTTGTCTCTATCCTTATAACTATTATTATTATTATGCTTATTACTATTATTATTCGCACTATAACTATCATTATTATCCTTATTACTATTATTATTATCGCTATAACTATTATTATTATCCTTATTACTATTATTACTAGTACTATAACTATTATTATTATCCTTATTACTATTATTATTATCGCTATGACTGTTATTATTATGCTTATTCTACTATTACTATCCCTATTACTCTTGCCTCTATTCTTATAACTATTATTATTATGCTTATTACTATTATTATTATCGCTATAACTATTATTATTATCCTTACTACTATTATTATTATCGCAATGACTGTTATTATTATCCTTATTCTATTATTACTATCCCTATTACTCTTCTCTTTATCCTTATAACTATTATTATTATCCTTATAACTATTATTATTATCCTTATTACTATTATTATTATCGCTATGACTGTTATTATTATACTTATTCTATTATTACTATCCCTATTACTCTTGTCTTTATCCTTATAACTATTATTATTTCCCTTATTACTATTATTATTATCATTATAACTATTATTATTATCCTTACTACTATTATTATTATCGCTATAACTATTATTATTATCCTTACTACTATTATTATTATCGCAATGACTGTTATTATTATACTTATTCTATTATTACTATCCCTATTACTCCTGTCTCTATCCTTATAACTATTATTATTATTATGCTTATTACTGTTATTATTCGCACTATAACTATTATTATTATCCTTATTACTATTATTATTATCGCTATAACTATTATTATTATCCTTACTACTATTATTATTATCGCTATGACTGTTATTATTATCCTTATTCTATTATTACTATCCCTATTACTCTTCTCTTTATCCTTAAAACTATTATTATTATCCTTATAACTATTAATATTATCCTTATTACTATTATTATTACCGCTATGACTGTTATTATTATACTTATTCTATTATTACTATCCCTATTACTCTTGTCTTTATCCTGATAATTATTATTATTTCCCTTATTACAATTTTTATTATCGCTATAACTATTATTATTATCCTTATTACTATTATTATTCGCACTATAACTATTATTATTATCCTTATTACTATTATTATTATCGCTATAACTATTATTATTATCCTTACTACTATTATTATTATCGCTATGACTGTTATTATTATCCTTATTCTATTATTACTATCCCTATTACTCTTCTCTTTATCCTTATAACTATTATAATTATCCTTATAACTATTATTATTATCCTCATTACTATTATTATTATCGCTATGACTGTTATTATTATACTTATTCTATTATTACTATCCCTATTACTCTTGTCTTTATCCTTATAACTATTATTATTTCCCTTATTACTATTATTATTATCATTATAACTATTATTATTATCCTTACTACTATTATTATTATCGCAATGACTGTTATTATTATACTTCTCCTATTATTACTATTCCTATTACTCTTGTCTTTATCCTGATATTTATTATTATTTCCCTTATTACTATTATTATTATCGCTATGACTGTTATTATTATCCTTATTCTATTATTACTATCCCTATTACTCTTGTCTCTATCCTTATAACTATTGTTATTATTATGCTTATTACTATTATTATTCGCACTATAACTATTATTATTATCCTTATTACTATTATTATTATCGCTATAACTATTATTATTATCCTTATTACTATTATTACTAGTACTATAACTATTATTATTATCCTTATTACTATTATTATTATCGCTATGACTGTTATTATTATGCTTATTCTACTATTACTATCCCTATTACTCTTGTCTCTATTCTTATAACTATTATTATTATGCTTATTACTATTATTATTATCGCTATAACTATTATTATTATCCTTACTACTATTATTATTATCGCAATGACTGTTATTATTATACTTATTCTATTATTACTATCCCTATTACTCCTGTCTCTATCCTTATAACTATTATTATTATTATGCTTATTACTGTTATTATTCGCACTATAACTATTACTATTATCCTTATTACTATTATTATTATCGCTATAACTATTATTATTATCCTTACTACTATTATTATTATCGCTATGACTGTTATTATTATCCTTATTCTATTATTACTATCCCTATTACTCTTCTCTTTATCCTTAAAACTATTATTATTATCCTTATAACTATTAATATTATCCTTATTACTATTATTATTACCGCTATGACTGTTATTATTATACTTATTCTATTATTACTATCCCTATTACTCTTGTCTTTATCCTGATAATTATTATTATTTCCCTTATTACAATTTTTATTATCGCTATAACTATTATTATTATCCTTATTACTATTATTATTCGCACTATAACTATTATTATTATCCTTATTACTATTATTATTATCGCTATAACTATTATTATTATCCTTACTACTATTATTATTATCGCTATGACTGTTATTATTATCCTTATTCTATTATTACTATCCCTATTACTCTTCTCTTTATCCTTATAACTATTATAATTATCCTTATAACTATTATTATTATCCTTATTACTATTATTATTATCGCTATGACTGTTATTATTATACTTATTCTATTATTACTATCCCTATTACTCTTGTCTTTATCCTTATAACTATTATTATTTCCCTTATTACTATTATTATTATCATTATAACTATTATTATTATCCTTACTACTATTATTATTATCGCAATGACTGTTATTATTATACTTCTCCTATTATTACTATTCCTATTACTCTTGTCTTTATCCTGATATTTATTATTATTTCCCTTATTACTATTATTATTATCGCTATGACTGTTATTATTATCCTTATTCTATTATTACTATCCCTATTACTCTTGTCTCTATCCTTATAACTATTATTATTATTATGCTTATTACTATTATTATTCGCACTATAACTATCATTATTATCCTTATTACTATTATTATTATCGCTATAACTATTATTATTATCCTTATTACTATTATTACTAGTACTATAACTATTATTATTATCCTTATTACTATTATTATTATCGCTATGACTGTTATTATTATGCTTATTCTACTATTACTATCCCTATTACTCTTGCCTCTATTCTTATAACTATTATTATTATGCTTATTACTATTATTATTATCGCTATAACTATTATTATTATCCTTACTACTATTATTATTATCGCAATGACTGTTATTATTATCCTTATTCTATTATTACTATCCCTATTACTCTTCTCTTTATCCTTATAACTATTATTATTATCCTTATAACTATTATTATTATCCTTATTACTATTATTATTATCGCTATGACTGTTATTATTATACTTATTCTATTATTACTATCCCTATTACTCTTGTCTTTATCCTTATAACTATTATTATTTCCCTTATTACTATTATTATTATCATTATAACTGTTATTATTATCCTTATTACTAGTATTATTATCTATATAACTATTATTGTTATCCTCATTACTATTATTATTATCGCTATGACTGTTATTATTATCCTTATTCTATTATTACTATCCCTATTACTCTTGTCTCTATCCTTATAACTATTATTATTATCCTTATTTCTATTATTATTATCGCTATGACTGTTATTATTATACTTATTCTATTATTACTATCCCTATTACTCTTGTCTTTATCCTTATAACTATTATTGTTATGCTTATTACTATTATTATTAGCACTAAAACTATTATTATTATCCTTATTACTATTATTATTATCGCTATGACTGTTATTATTATACTTATTCTTTTATTACTATCCCTATTACTCTTGTCTCTATCCTTATAACTATTATTATTATCCTCATTACTATTATTATTATCGCTATGACTGTTATTATTATCCTTATTCTATTATTACTATCCCTATTACTCTTGTCTTTATCCTTATAACTATTATTATTTCCCTTATTACTATTATTATTATCGTTATAACTGTTATTATTATCCTTATTACTAGTATTATTATCGCTATGACTGTTATTATTATACTTATTCTATTATTACTATCCCTATTACTCTTCTCTTTATCCTTATAACTATTATTATTATCCTTATAACTATTATTATTATCCTCATTACTATTATTATTATCGCTATGACTGTTATTATTATCCTTATTCTATTATTACTATCCCTATTACTTTTGTCTCTATCCTTATAACTATTATTATTATCCTTATTACTATTATTATTATCGCTATGACTGTTATTATTATACTTATTCTATTATTACTATCCCTATTACTCTTGTCTTTATCCTTATAACTATTATTATTTCCCTTATTACTATTATTATTATCATTATAACTGTTATTATTATCCTTATTACTAGTATTATTATCTCTATAACTATTATTGTTATCCTCATTACTATTATTATTATCGCTATGACTGTTATTATTATCCTTATTCTATTATTACTATCCCTATTACTCTTGTCTCTATCCTTATAACTATTATTATTATCCTTATTTCTATTATTATTATCGCTATGACTGTTATTATTATACTTATTCTATTATTACTATCCCTATTACTCTTGTCTTTATCCTTATAACTATTATTGTTATGCTTATTACTATTATTATTAGCACTAAAACTATTATTATTATCCTTATTACTATTATTATTATCGCTATGACTGTTATTATTATACTTATTCTTTTATTACTATCCCTATTACTCTTGTCTCTATCCTTATAACTATTATTATTATCCTCATTACTATTATTATTATCGCTATGACTGTTATTATTATCCTTATTCTATTATTACTATCCCTATTACTCTTGTCTTTATCCTTATAACTATTATTATTTCCCTTATTACTATTATTATTATCGTTATAACTGTTATTATTATCCTTATTACTAGTATTATTATCGCTATGACTGTTATTATTATACTTATTCTATTATTACTATCCCTATTACTCTTCTCTTTATCCTTATAACTATTATTATTATCCTTATAACTATTATTATTATCCTCATTACTATTATTATTATCGCTATGACTGTTATTATTATCCTTATTCTATTATTACTATTCCTATTACTTTTGTCTCTATCCTTATAACTATTATTATTATGCTTATTACTATTATTGTTAGCACTATAACTTTTATTATTATCCTTATTTCTATTATTATTATCGCTATGGCTGTTATTATTATCCTTATTCTATTACTAGTATCCCTATTACTCTTGTCTTTATCCTGCTATTTATTATTATTTCCCTTATTAATATTATTATTATCGCTATAGCTGTTATTATTATCCTTATTACTAGTATTATTAGCACTATAACTATTATGTTTATCCTTATTACTATTATTATTCGCACTATAACTATTATTATTATCCTTATAACTATTATTATTATCCTCATTACTGTTATTATTATCGCTATGACTGTTATTATTATCCTTATTCTATTATTACTATCCCTATTACTCTTGTCTCTATCCTTATAACTATTATTATTTCCCTTATTACTATTATTATTATCGTTATAACTGTTATTATTATCCTTATTACTAGTATTATTATCGCTATGACTGTTATTATTATACTTATTCTATTATTACTATCCCTATTACTCTTCTCTTTATCCTTATAACTATTATTATTATCCTTATAACTATTATTATTATCCTCATTACTATTATTATTATCGCTATGACTGTTATTATTATCCTTATTCTATTATTACTATCCCTATTACTCTTGTCTCTATCCTTATAAATTTATTATTATGCTTATTACTATTATTATTACCACTATAACTATTATTATTATCCTTATTTCTATTATTATTATCGCAATGACTGTTATTATTATACTTCTTCCATTATTACTATCCCTATTACTCTTGTCTTTATCCTGATATTTATTATTATTTCGCTTATTACTATTACTATTATCGCTGTAACTGTTATTATTATCCTTATTACTAGTATTATTAGCACTATAACTATTATGGTTATCCTTATTACTATTATTATTCGCACTATAACTATTATTATTATCCTCATTACTATTATTATTATCGCTATGACTGTTATTATTATCCTTATTCTATTATTACTATCCCTATTACTCTTGTCTTTATCCTTATAACTATTATTATTATCCTTATTACTATTATTATTATCGCTATAACTATTATTATTATCCTTATTACTATTATTATTATCGCAATGACTGTTATTATTATTCTTATTCTATTATTACTATCCCTATTACTCTTCTCTTTATCCTTATAACTATTATTATTATCCTTATTACTATTATTATTATCGCTATAACTATTATTATTATCCTTACTACTATTATTATTATCGCTATGACTGTTATTATTATCCTTATTCTATTATTACTATCCCTATTACTCTTCTCTTTATCCTTATAACTATTATTATTATCCTTATAACTATTATTATTATCCTTATTACTATTATTATTATCGCTATGACTGTTATCATTATACTTATTCTATTATTACTATCCCTATTACTCTTGTCTTTATCCTTATAACTATTATTATTTCCCTTATTACTATTATTATTATCATTATAACTGTTATTATTATCCTTATTACTAGTATTATTATCTCTATAACTATTATTGTTATCCACATTACTATTATTATTATCGCTATGACTGTTATTATTATCCTTATTCTATTATTACTATCCCTATTACTCTTGTCTTTATCCTTATAACCATTATTGTTATGCTTATTACTATTATTATTAGCACTAAAACTATTATTATTATCCTTATTACTATTATTATTATCGCTATGACTGTTATTATTATACTTATTCTATTATTACTATCCCTATTACTCTTGTCTCTATCCTTATAACTATTATTATTATCCTCATTACTATTATTATTATCGCTATGACTGTTATTATTATCCTTATTCTATTATTACTATCCCTATTACTCTTGTCTTTATCCTTATAACTATTATTATTTCCCTTATTACTATTATTATTATCGTTATAACTGTTATTATTATCCTTATTACTAGTATTATTATCGCTATGACTGTTATTATTATACTTATTCTATTATTACTATCCCTATTACTCTTCTCTTTATCCTTATAACTATTATTATTATCCTTATAACTATTATTATTATCCTCATTACTATTATTATTATCGCTATGACTGTTATTATTATCCTTATTCTATTATTACTATCCCTATTACTCTTGTCTCTATCCTTATAACTATTATTATTATGCTTATTACTGTTATTGTTGGCACTATAACTATTATTATTATCCTTATTTCTATTATTATTATCGCTATGGCTGTTATTATTATCCTTATTCTATTATTATTATCGCTATGGCTGTTATTATTATCCTTATTCTATTATTAGTATCCCTATTCCTCTTGTCTTTATCCTGCTATTTATTATTATTTCCCTTATTAATATTATTATTATCGCTATAACTGTTATTATTATCCTTATTACTAGTATTATTATCGCAATGACTGTTATTATTATCCTTATTCTATTATTACTATCCCTATTACTCTTCTCTTTATCCTTATAACTATTATTATTATTATTATTACTATTATTATTATCGCTATAACTATTATTATTATCCTTACTACTATTATTATTATCGCTATGACTGTTATTATTACCCTTATTCTATTATTACTATCCCTATTACTCTTGTCTTTGTCCTTATAACTATTATTATTTCGCTTATTACTATTATTATTATCATTATAACTGTTATTATTATCCTTATTACTAGTATTATTATCTCTATAACTATTATTGTTATCCTCATTACTATTATTATTATCGCTATGACTGTTATTATTATCCTTATTCTATTATTACTATCCCTATTACTCTTGTCTCTATCCTTATAAATTTATTATTATGCTTATTACTATTATTATTACCACTATAACTATTATTATTATCCTTATTTCTATTATTATTATCGCAATGACTGTTATTATTATACTTCTTCCATTATTACTATCCCTATTACTCTTGTCTTTATCCTGATATTTATTATTATTTCGCTTATTACTATTATTATTATCGCTATAACTGTTATTATTATCCTTATTACTAGTATTATTAGCACTATAACTATTATGGTTATCCTTATTAATATTATTATTCGCACTATAACTATTATTATTATCCTTATTACTATTATTATTATCGCTATGACTGTTATTATTATACTTATTCTATTATTACTATCGCTATTACTCTTGTCTTTATCCTTATAACTATTATTGTTATGCTTATTACTATTATTATTAGCACTAAAGCTATTATTATTATCCTTATTACTATTATTATTATCGCTATGACTGTTATTATTATACTTATTCTATTATTACTATCCCTATTACTCTTGTCTCTATCCTTATAACTATTATTATTATCCTCATTACTATTATTATTATCGCTATGACTGTTATTATTATCCTTATTCTATTATTACTATCCGTATTACTCTTGTCTTTACCCTTATAACTATTATTATTATCCTTATTACTATTATTATTATCGCTATAACTATTATTATTATCCTTATTACTATTATTATTATCGCAATGACTGTTATTATTATTCTTATTCTATTATTACTATCCCTATTACTCTTCTCTTTATCCTTATAACTATTATTATTTCCCTTATTACTATTATTATTATCATTATAACTGTTATTATTATCCTTATTACTAGTATTATTATCTCTATAACTATTATTGTTATCCTCATTACTATTATTATTATCGCTATGACTGTTATTATTATCCTTATTCTATTATTACTATCCCTGTTACTCTTGTCTTTATCCTTATAACTATTATTATTTCCCTTATTACTATTATTATTATCGTTATAACTGTTATTATTATCCTTATTACTAGTATTATTATCGCTATGACTGTTATTATTATACTTATTCTATTATTACTATCCCTATTACTCTTCTCTTTATCCTTATAACTATTATTATTATCCTCATTACTATTATTATTATCGCTATGACTGTTATTATTATCCTTATTCTATTATTACT
The DNA here is from genome assembly GCA_945859555.1 of Megachile ligniseca. Lineage (NCBI taxonomy): Eukaryota > Metazoa > Arthropoda > Insecta > Hymenoptera > Megachilidae > Megachile > Megachile ligniseca. The sequence continues at coordinate 73,837 of CAMAOC010000008.1, forward strand.
ATCCCTATTACTCTTCTCTTTATCCTTATAACTATTATTATTATCCTTATAACTATTATTATTATCCTCATTACTATTATTATTATCGCTATGACTGTTATTATTATCCTTATTCTATTATTACTATCCCTATTACTCTTGTCTTTATCCTTATAACTATTATTATTTCCCTTATTACTATTATTATTATCGTTATAACTGTTATTATTATCCTTATTACTAGTATTATTATCGCTTTGACTGTTATTATTATACTTATTCTATTATTACTATCCCTATTACTCTTCTCTTTATCCTTATAACTATTATTATTATCCTTATAACTATTATTATTATCCTCATTACTATTATTATTATCGCTATGACTGTTATTATTATCCTTATTCTATTATTACTATCCCTATTACTCTTGTCTCTATCCTTATAACTATTATTATTATCCTCATTACTATTATTATTATCGCTATGACTGTTATTATTATCCTTATTCTATTATTACTATCCGTATTACTCTTGTCTTTACCCTTATAACTATTATTATTATCCTTATTACTATTATTATTATCGCTATAACTATTATTATTATCCTTATTACTATTATTATTATCGCAATGACTGTTATTATTATTCTTATTCTATTATTACTATCCCTATTACTCTTCTCTTTATCCTTATAACTATTATTATTTCCCTTATTACTATTATTATTATCATTATAACTGTTATTATTATCCTTATTACTAGTATTATTATCTCTATAACTATTATTGTTATCCTCATTACTATTATTATTATCGCTATGACTGTTATTATTATCCTTATTCTATTATTACTATCCCTATTACTCTTGTCTTTATCCTTATAACTATTATTATTTCCCTTATTACTATTATTATTATCGTTATAACTGTTATTATTATCCTTATTACTAGTATTATTATCGCTATGACTGTTATTATTATACTTATTCTATTATTACTATCCCTATTACTCTTCTCTTTATCCTTATAACTATTATTATTATCCTCATTACTATTATTATTATCGCTATGACTGTTATTACTATCCTTATTCTATTATTACTATCCCTATTACTCTTCTCTTTATCCTTATAACTATTATTATTATCCTTATAACTATTATTATTATCCTCATTACTATTATTATTATCGCTATGACTGTTATTATTATCCTTATTCTATTATTACTATCCCTATTACTCTTGTCTTTATCCTTATAACTATTATTATTTCCCTTATTACTATTATTATTATCGTTATAACTGTTATTATTATCCTTATTACTAGTATTATTATCGCTATGACTGTTATTATTATACTTATTCTATTATTACTATCCCTATTACTCTTCTCTTTATCCTTATAACTATTATTATTATCCTTATAACTATTATTATTATCCTCATTACTATTATTATTATCGCTATGACTGTTATTATTATCCTTATTCTATTATTACTATCCCTATTACTCTTGTCTCTATCCTTATAACTATTATTATTATGCTTATTACTGTTATTGTTGGCACTATAACTATTATTATTATCCTTATTTCTATTATTATTATCGCTATGGCTGTTATTATTATCCTTATTCTATTATTATTATCGCTATGGCTGTTATTATTATCCTTATTCTATTATTAGTATCCCTATTCCTCTTGTCTTTATCCTGCTATTTATTATTATTTCCCTTATTAATATTATTATTATCGCTATAACTGTTATTATTATCCTTATTACTAGTATTATTATCGCAATGACTGTTATTATTATCCTTATTCTATTATTACTATCCCTATTACTCTTCTCTTTATCCTTATAACTATTATTATTATCCTTATTACTATTATTATTATCGCTATAACTATTATTATTATCCTTACTACTATTATTATTATCGCTATGACTGTTATTATTATCCTTATTCTATTATTACTATCCCTATTACTCTTGTCTCTATCCTTATAATTATTATTATTTCCCTTATTACAATTATTATTATCGCTATAACTATTATTATTATCCTTATTACTATTACTATTCGCACTATAACTATTATTATTATCCTTATTACTATTATTATTATTGCTATAACTGTTATTATTATCCTTATTACTATTATTAATAGCGCTATAGCTATTATTATTATTATCGCTATGACTGTTATTATTATGCTTATTCTACTATTACTATCCCTATTACTCTTGTCTCTATTCTTATAACTATTATTATTATGCTTATTACTATTATTATTATCGCTATAACTATTATTATTATCATTACTACTATTATTATTATCGCTATGACTGTTATTATTATCCTTATTCTATTATTACTATCAATATTACTCTTGTCTTTGTCCTTATAACTATTATTATTTCGCTTATTACTATTATTATTATCATTATAACTGTTATTATTATCCTTATTACTAGTATTATTATCTCTATAACTATTATTGTTATCCTCATTACTATTATTATTATCGCTATGACTGTTATTATTATCCTTATTCTATTATTACTATCCCTATTACTCTTGTCTCTATCCTTATAAATTTATTATTATGCTTATTACTATTATTATTACCACTATAACTATTATTATTATCCTTATTTCTATTATTATTATCGCAATGACTGTTATTATTATACTTCTTCCATTATTACTATCCCTATTACTCTTGTCTTTATCCTGATATTTATTATTATTTCGCTTATTACTATTATTAACGCTATAACTGTTATTATTATCCTTATTACTAGTATTATTAGCACTATAACTATTATGGTTATCCTTATTAATATTATTATTCGCACTATAACTATTATTATTATCCTTATTACTATTATTATTATCGCTATGACTGTTATTATTATACTTATTCTATTATTACTATCGCTATTACTCTTGTCTTTATCCTTATAACTATTATTGTTATGCTTATTACTATTATTATTAGCACTAAAGCTATTATTATTATCCTTATTACTATTATTATTATCGCTATGACTGTTATTATTATACTTATTCTATTATTACTATCCCTATTACTCTTGTCTCTATCCTTATAACTATTATTATTATCCTCATTACTATTATTATTATCGCTATGACTGTTATTATTATCCTTATTCTATTATTACTATCCGTATTACTCTTGTCTTTACCCTTATAACTATTATTATTATCCTTATTACTATTATTATTATCGCTATAACTATTATTATTATCCTTATTACTATTATTATTATCGCAATGACTGTTATTATTATTCTTATTCTATTATTACTATCCCTATTACTCTTCTCTTTATCCTTATAACTATTATTATTTCCCTTATTACTATTATTATTATCATTATAACTGTTATTATTATCCTTATTACTAGTATTATTATCTCTATAACTATTATTGTTATCCTCATTACTATTATTATTATCGCTATGACTGTTATTATTATCCTTATTCTATTATTACTATCCCTATTACTCTTGTCTTTATCCTTATAACTATTATTATTTCCCTTATTACTATTATTATTATCGTTATAACTGTTATTATTATCCTTATTACTAGTATTATTATCGCTATGACTGTTATTATTATACTTATTCTATTATTACTATCCCTATTACTCTTCTCTTTATCCTTATAACTATTATTATTTCCCTTATTACTATTATTATTATCATTATAACTGTTATTATTATCCTTATTACTAGTATTATTATCTCTATAACTATTATTGTTATCCTCATTACTATTATTATTATCGCTATGACTGTTATTATTATCCTTATTCTATTATTACTATCCCTATTACTCTTGTCTCTATCCTTATAACTATTATTATTATGCTTATTACTATTATTGTTAGCACTATAACTATTATTATTATCCTTATTTCTATTATTATTATAGCTATGACTGTTATTATTATACTTATTCTATTATTACTATCCCTATTACTCTTGTCTTTATCCTTATAACTATTATTGTTATGCTTATTACTATTATTATTAGCACTAAAACTATTATTATTCTCCTTATTACTATTATTATTATCGCTATGACTGTTATTATTATACTTATTCTTTTATTACTATCCCTATTACTCTTGTCTCTATCCTTATAACTATTATTATTATCCTCATTACTATTATTATTATCGCTATGACTGTTATTATTATCCTTATTCTATTATTACTATCCCTATTACTCTTGTCTTTATCCTTATAACTATTATTATTTCCCTTATTACTATTATTATTATCGTTATAACTGTTATTATTATCCTTATTACTAGTATTATTATCGCTATGACTGTTATTATTATACTTATTCTATTATTACTATCCCTATTACTCTTGTCTTTATCCTTATAACCATTATTGTTATGCTTATTACTATTATTATTAGCACTAAAACTATTATTATTATCCTTATTACTATTATTATTATCGCTATGACTGTTATTATTATACTTATTCTATTATTACTATCCCTATTACTCTTGTCTCTATCCTTATAACTATTATTATTATCCTCATTACTATTATTATTATCGCTATGACTGTTATTATTATCCTTATTCTATTATTACTATCCCTATGGCTGTTATTATTATCCTTATTCTATTATTATTATCGCTATGGCTGTTATTATTATCCTTATTCTATTATTAGTATCCCTATTCCTCTTGTCTTTATCCTGCTATTTATTATTATTTCCCTTATTAATATTATTATTATCGCTATAACTGTTATTATTATCCTTATTACTAGTATTATTAGCACTATAACTATTATGTTTATCCTTATTACTATTATTATTCGCACTATAACTATTATTATTATCCTTATTACTATTATTATTATCGCTATGACTGTTATTATTATACTTATTCTATTATTACTATCCCCATTACTCTTGTCTTTATCCTCATAACTATTATTGTTATGCTTATTACTATTATTATTAGCACTAAAACTATTATTATTATCCTTATAACTATTACTATTATCCTTATAACTATTATTATTATCCTCATTACTGTTATTATTATCGCTATGACTGTTATTATTATCCTTATTCTATTATTACTATCCCTATTACTCTTGTCTTTATCCTTATAACTATTATTATTATCCTTATTACTATTATTATTATCGCTATAACTATTATTATTATCCTTATTACTATTATTATTATCGCAATGACTGTTATTATTATCCTTATTCTATTATTACTATCCCTATTACTCTTCTCTTTATCCTTATAACTATTATTATTATCCTTATTACTATTATTATTATCGCTATAACTATTATTATTATCCTTACTACTATTATTATTATCGCTATGACTGTTATTATTATCCTTATTCTATTATTACTATCCCTATTACTCTTGTCTCTATCCTTATAAATTTATTATTATGCTTATTACTATTATTATTATCACTATAACTATTATTATTATCCTTATTACTAGTATTATTAGCACTATAACTATTATGGTTATCCTTATTACTATTATTGTTAGCACTATAACTATTATTATTATCCTTATTTCTATTATTATTATCGCTATGACTGTTATTATTATCCTTATTACTATTATTATTATCGCAATGACTGTTATTATTATTCTTATTCTATTATTACTATCCCTATTACTCTTCTCTTTATCCTTATAACTATTATTATTATCCTTATAACTATTATTATTATCCTCATTACTATTATTATTATCGCTATGACTGTTATTATTATCCTTATTCTATTATTACTATCCCTATTACTCTTGTCTCTATCCTTATAAATTTATTATTATGCTTATTACTATTATTATTACCACTATAACTATTATTATTATCCTTATTTCTATTATTATTATCGCAATGACTGTTATTATTATACTTCTTCCATTATTACTATCCCTATTACTCTTGTCTTTATCCTGATATTTATTATTATTTCGCTTATTACTATTATTATTATCGCTATAACTGTTATTATTATCCTTATTACTAGTATTATTAGCACTATAACTATTATGGTTATCCTTATTACTATTATTATTCGCACTATAACTATTATTATTATCCTCATTACTATTATTATTATCGCTATGACTGTTATTATTATCCTTATTCTATTATTACTATCCCTATTACTCTTGTCTTTATCCTTATAACTATTATTATTATCCTTATTACTATTATTATTATCGCTATAACTATTATTATTATCCTTATTACTATTATTATTATCGCAATGACTGTTATTATTATTCTTATTCTATTATTACTATCCCTATTACTCTTCTCTTTATCCTTATAACTATTATTATTATCCTTATTACTATTATTATTATCGCTATAACTATTATTATTATCCTTACTACTATTATTATTATCGCTATGACTGTTATTATTATCCTTATTCTATTATTACTATCCCTATTACTCTTCTCTTTATCCTTATAACTATTATTATTATCCTTATAACTATTATTATTATCCTTATTACTATTATTATTATCGCTATGACTGTTATTATTATACTTATTCTATTATTACTATCCATATTACTCTTGTCTTTATCCTTATAACTATTATTATTTCCCTTATTACTATTATTATTATCATTATAACTGTTATTATTATCCTTATTACTAGTATTATTATCTCTATAACTATTATTGTTATCCTCATTACTATTATTATTATCGCTATGACTGTTATTATTATCCTTATTCTATTATTACTATCCCTATTACTCTTGTCTCTATCCTTATAACTATTATTATTATGCTTATTACTATTATTGTTAGCACTATAACTATTATTATTATCCTTATTTCTATTATTATTATCGCTATGACTGTTATTATTATGCTTATTCTATTATTACTATCCCTATTACTCTTGTCTTTATCCTTATAACTATTATTGTTATGCTTATTACTATTATTATTAGCACTAAAGCTATTATTATTATCCTTATTACTATTATTATTATCGCTATGACTGTTATTATTATACTTATTCTATTATTACTATCCCTATTACTCTTGTCTCTATCCTTATAACTATTATTATTATCCTAATTACTATTATTATTATCGCTATGACTGTTATTATTATCCTTATTCTATTATTACTATCCCTATTACTCTTGTCTTTACCCTTATAACTATTATTATTATCCTTATTACTATTGTTATTATCGCTATAACTATTATTATTATCCTTATTACTATTATTATTATCGCAATGACTGTTATTATTATTCTTATTCTATTATTACTATCCCTATTACTCTTCTCTTTATCCTTATAACTATTATTATTTCCCTTATTACTATTATTATTATCATTATAACTGTTATTATTATCCTTATTACTAGTATTATTATCTCTATAACTATTATTGTTATCCTCATTACTATTATTATTATCGCTATGACTGTTATTATTATCCTTATTCTATTATTACTATCCCTATTACTCTTGTCTTTATCCTTATAACTATTATTATTTCCCTTATTACTATTATTATTATCGTTATAACTGTTATTATTATCCTTATTACTAGTATTATTATCGCTATGACTGTTATTATTATACTTATTCTATTATTACTATCCCTATTACTCTTCTCTTTATCCTTATAACTATTATTATTATCCTTATAACTATTATTATTATCCTCATTACTATTATTATTATCGCTATGACTGTTATTATTATCCTTATTCTATTATTACTATCCCTATTACTCTTGTCTCTATCCTTATAAATTTATTATTATGCTTATTACTATTATTATTACCACTATAACTATTATTATTATCCTTATTTCTATTATTATTATCGCAATGACTGTTATTATTATACTTCTTCCATTATTACTATCCCTATTACTCTTGTCTTTATCCTGATATTTATTATTATTTCGCTTATTACTATTATTATTATCGCTATAACTGTTATTATTATCCTTATTACTAGTATTATTAGCACTATAACTATTATGGTTATCCTTATTACTATTATTATTCGCACTATAACTATTATTATTATCCTCATTACTATTATTATTATCGCTATGACTGTTATTATTATCCTTATTCTATTATTACTATCCCTATTACTCTTGTCTTTATCCTTATAACTATTATTATTTCCCTTATTACTATTATTATTATCGTTATAACTGTTATTATTATCCTTATTACTAGTATTATTATCGCTATGACTGTTATTATTATACTTATTCTATTATTACTATCCCTATTACTCTTCTCTTTATCCTTATAACTATTATTATTATCCTTATAACTATTATTATTATCCTCATTACTATTATTATTATCGCTATGACTGTTATTATTATCCTTATTCTATTATTACTATCCCTATTACTCTTGTCTCTATCCTTATAAATTTATTATTATGCTTATTACTATTATTATTACCACTATAACTATTATTATTATCCTTATTTCTATTATTATTATCGCAATGACTGTTATTATTATACTTCTTCCATTATTACTATCCCTATTACTCTTGTCTTTATCCTGATATTTATTATTATTTCGCTTATTACTATTATTATTATCGCTATAACTGTTATTATTATCCTTATTACTAGTATTATTAGCACTATAACTATTATGGTTATCCTTATTACTATTATTATTCGCACTATAACTATTATTATTATCCTCATTACTATTATTATTATCGCTATGACTGTTATTATTATCCTTATTCTATTATTACTATCCCTATTACTCTTGTCTTTATCCTTATAACTATTATTATTATCCTTATTACTATTATTATTATCGCTATAACTATTATTATTATCCTTATTACTATTATTATTATCGCAATGACTGTTATTATTATTCTTATTCTATTATTACTATCCCTATTACTCTTCTCTTTATCCTTATAACTATTATTATTATCCTTATTACTATTATTATTATCGCTATAACTATTATTATTATCCTTACTACTATTATTATTATCGCTATGACTGTTATTATTATCCTTATTCTATTATTACTATCCCTATTACTCTTCTCTTTATCCTTATAACTATTATTATTATCCTTATAACTATTATTATTATCCTTATTACTATTATTATTATCGCTATGACTGTTATTATTATACTTATTCTATTATTACTATCCATATTACTCTTGTCTTTATCCTTATAACTATTATTATTTCCCTTATTACTATTATTATTATCATTATAACTGTTATTATTATCCTTATTACTAGTATTATTATCTCTATAACTATTATTGTTATCCTCATTACTATTATTATTATCGCTATGACTGTTATTATTATCCTTATTCTATTATTACTATCCCTATTACTCTTGTCTCTATCCTTATAACTATTATTATTATGCTTATTACTATTATTGTTAGCACTATAACTATTATTATTATCCTTATTTCTATTATTATTATCGCTATGACTGTTATTATTATGCTTATTCTATTATTACTATCCCTATTACTCTTGTCTTTATCCTTATAACTATTATTGTTATGCTTATTACTATTATTATTAGCACTAAAGCTATTATTATTATCCTTATTACTATTATTATTATCGCTATGACTGTTATTATTATACTTATTCTATTATTACTATCCCTATTACTCTTGTCTCTATCCTTATAACTATTATTATTATCCTAATTACTATTATTATTATCGCTATGACTGTTATTATTATCCTTATTCTATTATTACTATCCCTATTACTCTTGTCTTTACCCTTATAACTATTATTATTATCCTTATTACTATTGTTATTATCGCTATAACTATTATTATTATCCTTATTACTATTATTATTATCGCAATGACTGTTATTATTATTCTTATTCTATTATTACTATCCCTATTACTCTTCTCTTTATCCTTATAACTATTATTATTTCCCTTATTACTATTATTATTATCATTATAACTGTTATTATTATCCTTATTACTAGTATTATTATCTCTATAACTATTATTGTTATCCTCATTACTATTATTATTATCGCTATGACTGTTATTATTATCCTTATTCTATTATTACTATCCCTATTACTCTTGTCTCTATCCTTATAACTATTATTATTATGCTTATTACTATTATTGTTAGCACTATAACTATTATTATTATCCTTATTTCTATTATTATTATCGCTATGACTGTTATTATTATGCTTATTCTATTATTACTATCCCTATTACTCTTGTCTTTATCCTTATAACTATTATTGTTATGCTTATTACTATTATTATTAGCACTAAAGCTATTATTATTATCCTTATTACTATTATTATTATCGCTATGACTGTTATTATTATACTTATTCTATTATTACTATCCCTATTACTCTTGTCTCTATCCTTATAACTATTATTATTATCCTAATTACTATTATTATTATCGCTATGACTGTTATTATTATCCTTATTCTATTATTACTATCCCTATTACTCTTGTCTTTACCCTTATAACTATTATTATTATCCTTATTACTATTGTTATTATCGCTATAACTATTATTATTATCCTTATTACTATTATTATTATCGCAATGACTGTTATTATTATTCTTATTCTATTATTACTATCCCTATTACTCTTCTCTTTATCCTTATAACTATTATTATTTCCCTTATTACTATTATTATTATCATTATAACTGTTATTATTATCCTTATTACTAGTATTATTATCTCTATAACTATTATTGTTATCCTCATTACTATTATTATTATCGCTATGACTGTTATTATTATCCTTATTCTATTATTACTATCCCTATTACTCTTGTCTTTATCCTTATAACTATTATTATTTCCCTTATTACTATTATTATTATCGTTATAACTGTTATTATTATCCTTATTACTAGTATTATTATCGCTATGACTGTTATTATTATACTTATTCTATTATTACTATCCCTATTACTCTTCTCTTTATCCTTATAACTATTATTATTATCCTTATAACTATTATTATTATCCTCATTACTATTATTATTATCGCTATGACTGTTATTATTATCCTTATTCTATTATTACTATCCCTATTACTCTTGTCTCTATCCTTATAAATTTATTATTATGCTTATTACTATTATTATTACCACTATAACTATTATTATTATCCTTATTTCTATTATTATTATCGCAATGACTGTTATTATTATACTTCTTCCATTATTACTATCCCTATTACTCTTGTCTTTATCCTGATATTTATTATTATTTCGCTTATTACTATTATTATTATCGCTATAACTGTTATTATTATCCTTATTACTAGTATTATTAGCACTATAACTATTATGGTTATCCTTATTACTATTATTATTCGCACTATAACTATTATTATTATCCTCATTACTATTATTATTATCGCTATGACTGTTATTATTATCCTTATTCTATTATTACTATCCCTATTACTCTTGTCTTTATCCTTATAACTATTATTATTATCCTTATTACTATTATTATTATCGCTATAACTATTATTATTATCCTTATTACTATTATTATTATCGCAATGACTGTTATTATTATTCTTATTCTATTATTACTATCCCTATTACTCTTCTCTTTATCCTTATAACTATTATTATTATCCTTATTACTATTATTATTATCGCTATAACTATTATTATTATCCTTACTACTATTATTATTATCGCTATGACTGTTATTATTATCCTTATTCTATTATTACTATCCCCATTACTCTTCTCTTTATCCTTATAACTATTATTATTATCCTTATAACTATTATTATTATCCTTATTACTATTATTATTATCGCTATGACTGTTATTATTATACTTATTCTATTATTACTATCCATATTACTCTTGTCTTTATCCTTATAACTATTATTATTTCCCTTATTACTATTATTATTATCATTATAACTGTTATTATTATCCTTATTACTAGTATTATTATCTCTATAACTATTATTGTTATCCTCATTACTATTATTATTATCGCTATGACTGTTATTATTATCCTTATTCTATTATTACTATCCCTATTACTCTTGTCTTTATCCTTATAACCATTATTGTTATGCTTATTACTATTATTATTAGCACTAAAACTATTATTATTATCCTTATTACTATTATTATTATCGCTATGACTGTTATTATTATACTTATTCTATTATTGCTATCCCTATTACTCTTGTCTCTATCCTTATAACTATTATTATTATCCTCATTACTATTATTATTATCGCAATGACTGTTATTATTACCCTTATTCTATTATTACTATCCCTATTACTCTTCTCTTTATCCTTATAACTATTATTATTATCCTTAATACTATTATTATTATCGCTATAACTATTATTATTATCCTTACTACTATTATTATTATCGCTATGACTGTTATTATTATCCTTATTCTATTATTACTATCCCTATTACTCTTCTCTTTATCCTTATAACTATTATTATTATCCTTATAACTATTATTATTTCCCTTATTACTATTATTATTATCGCAATAACTATTATTATTATCCTTATTACTATTATTATTATCGCAATGACTGTTATTATTATCCTTATTCTATTATTACTATCCCTATTACTCTTCTCTTTATCCTTATAACTATTATTATTATCCTTATAACTATTATTATTATCCTTATTACTATTATTATTATCGCAATGACTGTTATTATTATCCTTATTCTATTATTACTATCCCTATTACTCTTGTCTCTATCCTTATAACTATTATTATTATGCTTATTACTATTATTGTTAGCACTATAACTATTATTATTATCCTTATTTCTATTATTATTATCGCTATGACTGTTATTATTATACTTATTCTATTATTACTATCCCTATTACTCTTGTCTTTATCCTTATAACTATTATTATTATCCTTATTACTATTATTATTATCGCAATAACTATTATTATTATCCTTATTACTATTATTATTATCGCAATGACTGTTATTATTATCCTTATTCTATTATTACTATCCCTATTACTCTTCTCTTTATCCTTATAACTATTATTATTATCCTTATAACTATTATTATTATCCTTATTACTATTATTATTATCGCAATAACTATTATTATTATCCTTACTACTATTATTATTATCGCTATGACTGTTATTATTATCCTTATTCTATTATTACTATCCCTATTACTCTTCTCTTTATCCTTATAACTATTATTATTACCCTTATAACTATTATTATTATCCTTATTACTATTATTATTATCGCAATGACTGTTATTATTATCCTTATTCTATTATTACTATCCCTATTACTCTTGTCTTTATCCTTATAACTATTATTATTTCCCTTATTACTATTATTATTATCCTTATAACTATTATTATTATCCTTATTACTATTATTATTATCGCAATGACTGTTATTATTATCCTTATTCTATTATTACTATCCCTATTACTCTTCTCTTTATCCTTATAACTATTATTATTATCCTTATTACTATTATTATTATCGCTATAACTATTATTATTATCCTTACTACTATTATTATTATCGCTATGACTGTTATTATTATCCTTATTCTATTATTACTATCCCTATTACTCTTGTCTTTATCCTTATAACTATTATTATTATCCTTATTACTATTATTATTATCGCTATAACTATTATTATTATCCTTATTACTATTATTATTATCGCAATGACTGTTATTATTATCCTTATTCTATTATTACTATCCCTATTACTCTTGTCTTTATCCTTATAACTATTATTATTTCCCTTATTACTATTATTATTATCGTTATAACTGTTATTATTATCCTTATTACTAGTATTATTATCGCTATGACTGTTATTATTATACTTATTCTATTATTACTATCCCTATTACTCTTCTCTTTATCCTTATAACTATTATTATTATCCTTATAACTATTATTATTATCCTCATTACTATTATTATTATCGCTATGACTGTTATTATTATCCTTATTCTATTATTACTATCCCTATTACTCTTGTCTCTATCCTTATAAATTTATTATTATGCTTATTACTATTATTATTACCACTATAACTATTATTATTATCCTTATTTCTATTATTATTATCGCAATGACTGTTATTATTATACTTCTTCCATTATTACTATCCCTATTACTCTTGTCTTTATCCTGATATTTATTATTATTTCGCTTATTACTATTATTATTATCATTATAACTGTTATTATTATCCTTATTACTAGTATTATTATCTCTATAACTATTATTGTTATCCTCATTACTATTATTATTATCGCTATGACTGTTATTATTATCCTTATTCTATTATTACTATCCCTATTACTCTTGTCTCTATCCTTATAACTATTATTATTATGCTTATTACTATTATTGTTAGCACTATAACTATTATTATTATCCTTATTTCTATTATTATTATCGCTATGACTGTTATTATTATACTTATTCTATTATTACTATCCCTATTACTCTTGTCTTTATCCTTATAACTATTATTGTTATGCTTATTACTATTATTATTAGCACTAAAGCTATTATTATTATCCTTATTACTATTATTATTATCGCTATGACTGTTATTATTATACTTATTCTATTATTACTATCCCTATTACTCTTGTCTCTATCCTTATAACTATTATTATTATCCTAATTACTATTATTATTATCGCTATGACTGTTATTATTATCCTTATTCTATTATTACTATCCCTATTACTCTTGTCTTTACCCTTATAACTATTATTATTATCCTTATTACTATTGTTATTATCGCTATAACTATTATTATTATCCTTATTACTATTATTATTATCGCAATGACTGTTATTATTATTCTTATTCTATTATTACTATCCCTATTACTCTTCTCTTTATCCTTATAACTATTATTATTTCCCTTATTACTATTATTATTATCATTATAACTGTTATTATTATCCTTATTACTAGTATTATTATCTCTATAACTATTATTGTTATCCTCATTACTATTATTATTATCGCTATGACTGTTATTATTATCCTTATTCTATTATTACTATCCCTATTACTCTTGTCTTTATCCTTATAACTATTATTATTTCCCTTATTACTATTATTATTATCGGTATAACTGTTATTATTATCCTTATTACTAGTATTATTATCGCTATGACTGTTATTATTATACTTATTCTATTATTACTATCCCTATTACTCTTCTCTTTATCCTTATAACTATTATTATTATCCTTATAACTATTATTATTATCCTCATTACTATTATTATTATCGCTATGACTGTTATTATTATCCTTATTCTATTATTACTATCCCTATTACTCTTGTCTCTATCCTTATAAATTTATTATTATGCTTATTACTATTATTATTACCACTATAACTATTATTATTATCCTTATTTCTATTATTATTATCGCAATGACTGTTATTATTATACTTCTTCCATTATTACTATCCCTATTACTCTTGTCTTTATCCTGATATTTATTATTATTTCGCTTATTACTATTATTATTATCGCTATAACTGTTATTATTATCCTTATTACTAGTATTATTAGCACTATAACTATTATGGTTATCCTTATTACTATTATTATTCGCACTATAACTATTATTATTATCCTCATTACTATTATTATTATCGCTATGACTGTTATTATTATCCTTATTCTATTATTAATATCCCTATTACTCTTGTCTTTATCCTTATAACTATTATTATTATCCTTATTACTATTATTATTATCGCTATAACTATTATTATTATCCTTATTACTATTATTATTATCGCAATGACTGTTATTATTATTCTTATTCTATTATTACTATCCCTATTACTCTTCTCTTTATCCTTATAACTATTATTATTATCCTTATTACTATTATTATTATCGCTATAACTATTATTATTATCCTTACTACTATTATTATTATCGCTATGACTGTTATTATTATCCTTATTCTATTATTACTATCCCTATTACTCTTCTCTTTATCCTTATAACAATTATTATTATCCTTATAACTATTATTATTATCCTTATTACTATTATTATTATCGCTATGACTGTTATTATTATACTTATTCTATTATTACTATCCATATTACTCTTGTCTTTATCCTTATAACTATTATTATTTCCCTTATTACTATTATTATTATCATTATAACTGTTATTATTATCCTTATTACTAGTATTATTATCTCTATAACTATTATTGTTATCCTCATTACTATTATTATTATCGCTATGACTGTTATTATTATCCTTATTCTATTATTACTATCCCTATTACTCTTGTCTCTATCCTTATAACTATTATTATTATGCTTATTACTATTATTGTTAGCACTATAACTATTATTATTATCCTTATTTCTATTATTATTATCGCTATGACTGTTATTATTATACTTATTCTATTATTACTATCCCTATTACTCTTGTCTTTATCCTTATAACCATTATTGTTATGCTTATTACTATTATTATTAGCACTAAAACTATTATTATTATCCTTATTACTATTATTATTATCGCTATGACTGTTATTATTATACTTATTCTATTATTGCTATCCCTATTACTCTTGTCTCTATCCTTATAACTATTATTATTATCCTCATTACTATTATTATTATCGCAATGACTGTTATTATTACCCTTATTCTATTATTACTATCCCTATTACTCTTCTCTTTATCCTTATAACTATTATTATTATCCTTATTACTATTATTATTATCGCTATAACTATTATTATTATCCTTACTACTATTATTATTATCGCTATGACTGTTATTATTATCCTTATTCTATTATTACTATCCCTATTACTCTTCTCTTTATCCTTATAACTATTATTATTATCCTTATAACTATTATTATTTCCCTTATTACTATTATTATTATCGCAATAACTATTATTATTATCCTTATTACTATTATTATTATCGCAATGACTGTTATTATTATCCTTATTCTATTATTACTATCCCTATTACTCTTCTCTTTATCCTTATAACTATTATTATTATCCTTATAACTATTATTATTATCCTTATTACTATTATTATTATCGCAATGACTATTATTATTATCCTTACTACTATTATTATTATCGCTATGACTGTTATTATTATCCTTATTCTATTATTACTATCCCTATTACTCTTCTCTTTATCCTTATAACTATTATTATTACCCTTATAACTATTATTATTATCCTTATTACTATTATTATTATCGCAATGACTGTTATTATTATCCTTATTCTATTATTACTATCCCTATTACTCTTCTCTTTATCCTTATAACTATTATTATTATCCTTATTACTATTATTATTATCGCTATAACTATTATTATTATCCTTACTACTATTATTATTATCGCTATGACTGTTATTATTATCCTTATTCTATTATTACTATCCCTATTACTCTTGTCTTTATCCTTATAACTATTATTATTATCCTTATTACTATTATTATTATCGCTATAACTATTATTATTATCCTTATTACTATTATTATTATCGCAATGACTGTTATTATTATCCTTATTCTATTATTACTATCCCTATTACTCTTCTCTTTATCCTTATAACTATTATTATTATCCTTATTACTATTATTATTATCGCTATAACTATTATTATTATCCTTACTACTATTATTATTATCGCTATGACTGTTATTATTATCCTTATTCTATTATTACTATCCCTATTACTCTTGTCTCTATCCTTATAATTATTATTATTTCCCTTATTACAATTATTATTATCGCTATAACTATTATTATTATCCTTATTACTATTACTATTCGCACTATAACTATTATTATTATCCTTATTACTATTATTATTATTGCTATAACTGTTATTATTATCCTTATTACTATTATTAATAGCGCTATAGCTATTATTATTATTATCGCTATGACTGTTATTATTATGCTTATTCTACTATTACTATCCCTATTACTCTTGTCTCTATTCTTATAACTATTATTATTATGCTTATTACTATTATTATTATCCTTACTACTATTATTATTATCGCTATGACTGTTATTATTATCCTTATTCTATTATTACTATCCCTATTACTCTTGTCTTTATCCTTATAACTATTATTATTTCGCTTATTACTATTATTATTATCATAATAACTGTTATTATTATCCTTATTACTAGTATTATTATCTCTATAACTATTATTGTTATCCTCATTACTATTATTATTATCGCTATGACTGTTATTATTATCCTTATTCTATTATTACTATCCCTATTACTCTTGTCTCTATCCTTATAACAATTATTATTATCCTCATTACTATTATTATTATCGCTATGACTGTTATTATTATCCTTATTCTATTATTACTATCCCTATTACTCTTGTCTTTATCCTTATAACTATTATTATTATCCGTATTACTATTATTATTATCGCTATAACTATTATTATTATCCTTATTACTATTATTATTATCGCAATGACTGTTATTATTATTCTGATTCTATTATTACTATCCCTATTACTCTTCTCTTTATCCTTATAACTATTATTATTATCCTTATTACTATTATTATTATCGCTATGACTGTTATTATTATCCTCATTACTATTATTATTATCGCTATGACTGTTATTATTATCCTTATAACTATTATTATTATCCTTATTACTATTATTATTATCGCTATGACTGTTATTATTATACTTATTCTATTATTACTATCCCTATTACTCTTGTCTTTATCCTTATAACTATTATTATTTCCCTTATTACTATTATTATTATCATTATAACTGTTATTATTATCCTTATTACTAGTATTATTATCTCTATAACTATTATTGTTATCCTCATTACTATTATTATTATCGCTATGAGTGTTATTATTATCCTTATTCTATTATTACTATCCCTATTACTCTTGTCTCTATCCTTATAACTATTATTATTATGCTTATTACTATTATTGTTAGCACTATAACTATTATTATTATCCTTATTTCTATTATTATTATCGCTATGACTGTTATTATTATACTTATTCTATTATTACTATCCCTATTACTCTTGTCTTTATCCTTATAACTATTATTGTTATGCTTATTACTATTATTATTAGCACTAAAACTATTATTATTATCCTTATTACTATTATTATTATCGCTATGACTGTTATTATTTTACTTATTCTATTATTACTATCACTATTACTCTTGTCTCTATCCTTATAA
Source organism: Megachile ligniseca (assembly GCA_945859555.1). Classification (NCBI taxonomy): domain Eukaryota; kingdom Metazoa; phylum Arthropoda; class Insecta; order Hymenoptera; family Megachilidae; genus Megachile; species Megachile ligniseca. The sequence goes on from CAMAOC010000008.1 coordinate 93,243, forward strand.
TTATTATTATTATCCTTATTACTAGTATTATTATCGCTATGACTGTTATTATTATACTTATTCTATTATTACTATCCCTATTACTCTTGTCTTTATCCTTATAACCATTATTGTTATGCTTATTACTATTATTATTAGCACTAAAACTATTATTATTATCCTTATTACTATTATTATTATCGCTATGACTGTTATTATTATACTTATTCTATTATTGCTATCCCTATTACTCTTGTCTCTATCCTTATAACTATTATTATTATCCTCATTACTATTATTATTATCGCAATGACTGTTATTATTACCCTTATTCTATTATTACTATCCCTATTACTCTTCTCTTTATCCTTATAACTATTATTATTATCCTTATTACTATTATTATTATCGCTATAACTATTATTATTATCCGTACTACTATTATTATTATCGCTATGACTGTTATTATTACCCTTATTCTATTATTACTATCCCTATTACTCTTCTCTTTATCCTTATAACTATTATTATTATCCTTATAACTATTATTATTTCCCTTATTACTATTATTATTATCGCAATAACTATTATTATTATCCTTATTACTATTATTATTATCGCAATGACTGTTATTATTATCCTTATTCTATTATTACTATCCCTATTACTCTTCTCTTTATCCTTATAACTATTATTATTATCCTTATAACTATTATTATTATCCTTATTACTATTATTATTATCGCAATGACTGTTATTATTATCCTTATTCTATTATTACTATCCCTATTACTCTTGTCTCTATCCTTATAACTATTATTATTATGCTTATTACTATTATTGTTAGCACTATAACTATTATTATTATCCTTATTTCTATTATTATTATCGCTATGACTGTTATTATTATACTTATTCTATTATTACTATCCCTATTACTCTTGTCTTTATCCTTATAACTATTATTATTATCCTTATTACTATTATTATTATTCGCACTATAACTATTATTATTATCCTTATTACTATTATTATTATTGCTATAACTGTTATTATTATCCTTATTACTATTATTAATAGCACTATAGCTATTATTATTATTATCGCTATGACTGTTATTATTATGCTTATTCTACTATTACTATCCCTATTACTCTTGTCTTTATCCTTATAACTATTATTATTATCCTTATTACTATTATTATTATCGCAATAACTATTATTATTATCCTTATTACTATTATTATTATCGCAATGACTGTTATTATTATCCTTATTCTATTATTACTATCCCTATTACTCTTCTCTTTATCCTTATAACTATTATTATTATCCTTATAACTATTATTATTATCCTTATTACTATTATTATTATCGCTATAACTATTATTATTATCCTTACTACTATTATTATTATCGCTATGACTGTTATTATTATCCTTATTCTATTATTACTATCCCTATTACTCTTCTCTTTATCCTTATAACTATTATTATTATCCTTATAACTATTATTATTATCCTTATTACTATTATTATTATTGCTATAACTGTTATTATTATCCTTATTACTATTATTATTAGCACTATAGGTATTATTATTATTATCGCTATGACTGTTATTAATATCCTTATTCTATTATTACTAGCACTATAACTACTATTATTATCCTTATTACTATTATTATTATCGCTATGACTGTTATTATTATCCTTATTCTACTATTACTATCCCTATTACTCTTGTCTCTATTCTTATAACTATTATTATTATGCTTATTTCTATTATTATTATCGCTATAACTATTATTATTATCCTTACTACTATTATTATTATCGCTATGACTGTTATTATTATCCTTACTCTTTTATTACTATCCCTATTACTCTTGCCTTTATCCTTATAACTATTATTATTTCCCTTATTACTATTATTATTATCATTATAACTGTTATTATTATCCTTATTACTAGTATTATTATCTCTATAACTATTATTGTTATCCTCATTACTATTATTATTATCGCTATGACTGTTATTATTATCCTTATTCTATTATTACTATCCCTATTACTCTTGTCTTTATCCTTATAACTATTATTATTATCCTTATTACTATTATTATTATCGCTATAACTATTATTATTATCCTTATTACTACTATTATTATCGCTATAACTATTATTATTATCGCTATGACTGTTATTATTATACTTATTCTATTATTACTCTCCCTATTACTCTTGTCTTTATCCTGATAATTATTATTATTTCCCTTATTACAATTATTATTATTGCTATAACTATTATTATTATCCTTATTACTATTATTATTCGCACTATAACTATTATTATTATCCTTATTACTATTATTATTATCGCTATAACTATTATTATTATCCTTATTACTATTATTACTAGTACTATAACTATTATTATTATCCTTATTACTATTATTATTATCGCTATGACTGTTATTATTATGCTTATTCTACTATTACTATCCCTATTACTCTTGTCTCTATTCTTATAACTATTATGATTATGCTTATTACTATTATTATTATCGCTATAACTATTATTATTATCCTTACTACTATTATTATTATCGCAATGACTGTTATTATTATACTTCTCCTATTATTACTATTCCTATTACTCTTGTCTTTATCCTGATATTTATTATTATTTCCCTCATTACTATTATTATTATCGCTATAACTGTTATTATTATCATTATTACTAGTATTATTAGCACTATAACTATTATGTTTATCCTTATTACTATTATTATTCGCACTATAACTATTATTATTATCCTTATTACTATTATTATTATTGCTATAACTGTTATTATTATCCTTATTACTATTATTATTAGCACTATAGGTATTATTATTATTATCGCTATGACTGTTATTATTATCCTTATTCTATTATTACTAGCACTATAACTATTATTATTATCCTTATTACTATCATTATTATCGCTATGACTGTTATTATTATCCTTATTCTACTATTACTATCGCTATTACTCTTGTCTCTATTCTTATAACTATTATTATTATGCTTATTACTATTATTATTATCGCTATGACTGTTATTATTATCCTTATTTTATTATTACTATCCCTATTACTCTTCTCTTTACCCTTATAACTATTATTATTATCCTTATTACTGTTATTATTATCGCTATGACTGTTATTATTATACTTATTCTATTATTACTATCCCTATTACTCTTGTCTCTATCCTTATAACTATTATTATTATCCTCATTACTATTATTATTATCGCTATGACTGTTATTATTATCCTTATTCTATTATTACTATCCCTATTACTCTTGTCTTTATCCTTATAACTATTATTATTATCCTTATTACTATTATTATTATCGCTATAACTATTATTATTATCCTTACTACTATTATTATTATCGCTATGACTGTTATTATTATCCTTATTCTATTATTACTATCCCTATTACTCTTCTCTTTATCCTTATAACTATTATTATTATCCTTATAACTATTATTATTATCCTTATTACTATTATTATTATCGCAATAACTATTATTATTATCCTTACTACTATTATTATTATCGCTATGACTGTTATTATTATCCTTATTCTATTATTACTATCCCTATTACTCTTCTCTTTATCCTTATAACAATTATTATTATCCTTATAACTATTATTATTATCCTTATTACTATTATTATTATCGCAATAACTATTATTATTATCCTTATTACTATTATTATTATCGCAATGACTGTTATTATTATCCTTATTCTATTATTACTATCCCTATTACTCTTCTCTTTATCCTTATAACTATTATTATTATCCTTATTACTATTATTATTATCATTATAACTGTTATTATTATCCTTATTACCAGTATTATTATCGCTATGACTGTTATTATTATACTTATTCTATTATTACTATCCCTATTACTCTTGTCTTTATCCTTATAACCATTATTGGTATGCTTATTACTCTTATTATTAGCACTAAAACTATTATTATTATCCTTATTACTATTATTATTATCGCTATGACTGTTATTATTATACTTATTCTATTATTACTATCCCTATTACTCTTGTCTCTATCCTTATAACTATTATTATTATCCTCATTACTATTATTATTATCGCTATGACTGTTATTATTATCCTTATTCTATTATTACTATCCCTATTACTCTTCTCTTTATCCTTATAACTATTATTATTATCCTTATAACTATTATTATTATCCTTATTACTATTATTATTATCGCAATAACTATTATTATTATCCGTACTACTATTATTATTATCGCTATGACTGTTATTATTATCCTTATTCTATTATTACTATCCCTATTACTCTTCTCTTTATCCTTATAACAATTATTATTATCCTTATAACTATTATTATTATCCTTATTACTATTATTATTATCGCAATAACTATTATTATTATCCTTATTACTATTATTATTATCGCAATAACTATTATTATTATCCTTATTACTATTATTATTATCGCAATGACTGTTATTATTATCCTTATTCTATTATTACTATCCCTATTACTCTTGTCTCTATCCTTATAACTATTATTATTATGCTTATTACTATTATTGTTAGCACTATAACTATTATTATTATCCTTATTTCTATTATTATTATCGCTATGACTGTTATTATTATACTTATTCTATTATTACTATCCCTATTACTCTTGTCTTTATCCTTGTAACTATTATTGTTATGCTTATTACTATTATTATTAGCACTAAAACTATTATTATTATCCTTATTACTATTATTATTATCGCTATTACTGTTATTATTATACTTATTTTATTATTACTATCCCTATTACTCTTGTCTCATTCCTTATAACTATTATTATTATCCTCATTACTATTATTATTATCGCTATGACTGTTATTATTATTCTTATTCTATTATTACTATCCCTATTACTCTTGTCTTTATCCTTATAACTATTATTATTATTCTTATAACTATTATTATTATCCTTATTACTATTAGTATTATCGCTATAACTATTATTATTATCCTTATTACTATTATTATTATCGCAATGACTGTTATTATTATCCTTATTCTATTATTACTATCCCTATTACTCTTCTCTTTATCCTCATAACTATTATTATTATCCTTATTACTATTATTATTATCGCTATAACTATTATTATTATCCTTACTACTATTATTATTATCGCTATGACTGTTATTATTATCCTTATTCTATTATTACTATCCCTATTACTCTTCTCTTTATCCTTATAACTATTATTATTATCCTTATAACTATTATTATTATCCTTATTACTATTATTATTATCGCAATAACTATTATTATTATCCTTACTACTATTATTATTATCGCTATGACTGTTATTATTATCCTTATTCTATTATTACTATCCCTATTACTCTTCTCTTTATCCTTATAACTATTATTATTATCCTTATAACTATTATTATTATCCTTATTACTATTATTATTATTCGCACTATAACTATTATTATTATCCTTATTACTATTATTATTATTGCTATAACTGTTATTATTATCCTTATTACTATTATTAATAGCACTATAGCTATTATTATTATTATCGCTATGACTGTTATTATTATGCTTATTCTACTATTACTATCCCTATTACTCTTGTCTTTATCCTTATAACTATTATTATTATCCTTATTACTATTATTGTTATCGCAATAACTATTATTATTATCCTTATTACTATTATTATTATCGCAATGACTGTTATTATTATCCTTATTCTATTATTACTATCCCTATTACTCTTCTCTTTATCCTTATAACTATTATTATTATCCTTATAACTATTATTATTATCCTTATTACTATTATTATTATCGCAATAACTATTATTATTATCCTTACTACTATTATTATTATCGCTATGACTGTTATTATTATCCTTATTCTATTATTACTATCCCTATTACTCTTCTCTTTATCCTTATAACTATTATTATTACCCTTATAACTATTATTATTATCCTTATTACTATTATTATTATCGCTATAACTATTATTATTATCCTTACTACTATTATTATTATCGCTATGACTGTTATTATTATCCTTATTCTATTATTACTATCCCTATTACTCTTGTCTTTATCCTTATAACTATTATTATTATCCTTATTACTATTATTATTATCGCTATAACTATTATTATTATCCTTATTACTATTATTATTATCGCAATGACTGTTATTATTATGCTTATTCTACTATTACTATCCCTATTACTCTTGTCTTTATCCTTATAACTATTATTATTATCCTTATTACTATTATTGTTATCGCAATAACTATTATTATTATCCTTATTACTATTATTATTATCGCAATGACTGTTATTATTATCCTTATTCTATTATTACTATCCCTATTACTCTTCTCTTTATCCTTATAACTATTATTATTATCCTTATAACTATTATTATTATCCTTATTACTATTATTATTATCGCAATAACTATTATTATTATCCTTACTACTATTATTATTATCGCTATGACTGTTATTATTATCCTTATTCTATTATTACTATCCCTATTACTCTTCTCTTTATCCTTATAACTATTATTATTACCCTTATAACTATTATTATTATCCTTATTACTATTATTATTATCGCTATAACTATTATTATTATCCTTACTACTATTATTATTATCGCTATGACTGTTATTATTATCCTTATTCTATTATTACTATCCCTATTACTCTTGTCTTTATCCTTATAACTATTATTATTATCCTTATTACTATTATTATTATCGCTATAACTATTATTATTATCCTTATTACTATTATTATTATCGCAATGACTGTTATTATTATCCTTATTCTATTATTACTATCCCTATTACTCTTCTCTTTATCCTTATAACTATTATTATTATCCTTATTACTATTATTATTATCGCTATAACTATTATTATTATCCTTACTACTATTATTATTATCGCTATGACTGTTATTATTATCCTTATTCTATTATTACTATCCCTATTACTCTTGTCTCTATCCTTATAATTATTATTATTTCCCTTATTACAATTATTATTATCGCTATAACTATTATTATTATCCTTATTACTATTACTATTCGCACTATAACTATTATTATTATCCTTATTACTATTATTATTATTGCTATAACTGTTATTATTATCCTTATTACTATTATTAATAGCGCTATAGCTATTATTATTATTATCGCTATGACTGTTATTATTATGCTTATTCTACTATTACTATCCCTATTACTCTTGTCTCTATTCTTATAACTATTATTATTATGCTTATTACTATTATTATTATCCTTACTACTATTATTATTATCGCTATGACTGTTATTATTATCCTTATTCTATTATTACTATCCCTATTACTCTTGTCTTTATCCTTATAACTATTATTATTTCGCTTATTACTATTATTATTATCATAATAACTGTTATTATTATCCTTATTACTAGTATTATTATCTCTATAACTATTATTGTTATCCTCATTACTATTATTATTATCGCTATGACTGTTATTATTATCCTTATTCTATTATTACTATCCCTATTACTCTTGTCTCTATCCTTATAACAATTATTATTATCCTCATTACTATTATTATTATCGCTATGACTGTTATTATTATCCTTATTCTATTATTACTATCCCTATTACTCTTGTCTTTATCCTTATAACTATTATTATTATCCGTATTACTATTATTATTATCGCTATAACTATTATTATTATCCTTATTACTATTATTATTATCGCAATGACTGTTATTATTATTCTGATTCTATTATTACTATCCCTATTACTCTTCTCTTTATCCTTATAACTATTATTATTATCCTTATTACTATTATTATTATCGCTATGACTGTTATTATTATCCTTATTCTATTATTACTATCCCTATTACTCTTCTCTTTATCCTTATAACTATTATTATTATCCTTATAACTATTATTATTATCCTTATTACTATTATTATTATCGCTATGACTGTTATTATTATACTTATTCTATTATTACTATCCCTATTACTCTTGTCTTTATCCTTATAACTATTATTATTTCCCTTATTACTATTATTATTATCGTTATAACTGTTATTATTATCCTTATTACTAGTATTATTATCGCTATGACTGTTATTATTATACTTATTCTATTATTACTATCCCTATTACTCTTCTCTTTATCCTTATAACTATTATTATTATCCTTATTACTATTATTATTATCGCTATAACTATTATTATTATCCTTACTACTATTATTATTATCGCTATGACTGTTATTATTATCCTTATTCTATTATTACTATCCCCATTACTCTTCTCTTTATCCTTATAACTATTATTATTATCCTTATAACTATTATTATTATCCTTATTACTATTATTATTATCGCTATGACTGTTATTATTATACTTATTCGATTATTACTATCAATATTACTCTTCTCTTTATCCTTATAACTATTATTATTATCCTTATAACTATTATTATTATCCTCATTACTATTATTATTATCGCTATGACTGTTATTATTATCCTTATTCTATTATTACTATCCCTATTACTCTTGTCTCTATCCTTATAACTATTATTATTATGCTTATTACTATTATTATTATCGCTATAACTATTATTATTATCCTTATTACTATTATTATTATCGCAATGACTGTTATTATTATTCTTATTCTATTATTACTATCCCTATTACTCTTCTCTTTATCCTTATAACTATTATTATTATCCTTATTACTATTATTATTATCGCTATAACTATTATTATTATCCTTACTACTATTATTATTATCGCTATGACTGTTATTATTATCCTTATTCTATTATTACTATCCCTATTACTCTTCTCTTTATCCTTATAACTATTATTATTATCCTTATAACTATTATTATTATCCTTATTACTATTATTATTATCGCTATGACTGTTATTATTATACTTATTCTATTATTACTATCCCTATTACTCTTGTCTTTATCCTTATAACTATTATTATTTCCCTTATTACTATTATTATTATCATTATAACTGTTATTATTATCCTTATTACTAGTATTATTATCTCTATAACTATTATTGTTATCCTCATTACTATTATTATTATCGCTATGAGTGTTATTATTATCCTTATTCTATTATTACTATCCCTATTACTCTTGTCTCTATCCTTATAACTATTATTATTATGCTTATTACTATTATTGTTAGCACTATAACTATTATTATTATCCTTATTTCTATTATTATTATCGCTATGACTGTTATTATTATACTTATTCTATTATTACTATCCCTATTACTCTTGTCTTTATCCTTATAACTATTATTGTTATGCTTATTACTATTATTATTAGCACTAAAACTATTATTATTATCCTTATTACTATTATTATTATCGCTATGACTGTTATTATTATACTTATTCTATTATTACTATCACTATTACTCTTGCCTCTATCCTTATAACTATTATTATTATCCTTATTACTAGTATTATTATCGCTATGACTGTTATTATTATACTTATTCTATTATTACTATCCCTATTACTCTTGTCTTTATCCTTATAACCATTATTGTTATGCTTATTACTATTATTATTAGCACTAAAACTATTATTATTATCCTTATTACTATTATTATTATCGCTATGACTGTTATTATTATACTTATTCTATTATTGCTATCCCTATTACTCTTGTCTCTATCCTTATAACTATTATTATTATCCTCATTACTATTATTATTATCGCAATGACTGTTATTATTACCCTTATTCTATTATTACTATCCCTATTACTCTTCTCTTTATCCTTATAACTATTATTATTATCCTTATTACTATTATTATTATCGCTATAACTATTATTATTATCCTTACTACTATTATTATTATCGCTATGACTGTTATTATTATCCTTATTCTATTATTACTATCCCTATTACTCTTCTCTTTATCCTTATAACTATTATTATTATCCTTATAACTATTATTATTTCCCTTATTACTATTATTATTATCGCAATAACTATTATTATTATCCTTATTACTATTATTATTATCGCAATGACTGTTATTATTATCCTTATTCTATTATTACTATCCCTATTACTCTTCTCTTTATCCTTATAACTATTATTATTATCCTTATAACTATTATTATTATCCTTATTACTATTATTATTATCGCAATGACTGTTATTATTATCCTTATTCTATTATTACTATCCCTATTACTCTTGTCTCTATCCTTATAACTATTATTATTATGCTTATTACTATTATTGTTAGCACTATAACTATTATTATTATCCTTATTTCTATTATTATTATCGCTATGACTGTTATTATTATACTTATTCTATTATTACTATCCCTATTACTCTTGTCTTTATCCTTATAACTATTATTATTATCCTTATTACTATTATTATTATTCGCACTATAACTATTATTATTATCCTTATTACTATTATTATTATTGCTATAACTGTTATTATTATCCTTATTACTATTATTAATAGCACTATAGCTATTATTATTATTATCGCTATGACTGTTATTATTATGCTTATTCTACTATTACTATCCCTATTACTCTTGTCTTTATCCTTATAACTATTATTATTATCCTTATTACTATTATTATTATCGCAATAACTATTATTATTATCCTTATTACTATTATTATTATCGCAATGACTGTTATTATTATCCTTATTCTATTATTACTATCCCTATTACTCTTCTCTTTATCCTTATAACTATTATTATTATCCTTATAACTATTATTATTATCCTTATTACTATTATTATTATCGCTATAACTATTATTATTATCCTTACTACTATTATTATTATCGCTATGACTGTTATTATTATCCTTATTCTATTATTACTATCAATATTACTCTTCTCTTTATCCTTATAACTATTATTATTATCCTTATAACTATTATTATTATCCTTATTACTATTATTATTATTGCTATAACTGTTATTATTATCCTTATTACTATTATTATTAGCACTATAGGTATTATTATTATTATCGCTATGACTGTTATTAATATCCTTATTCTATTATTACTAGCACTATAACTACTATTATTATCCTTATTCTATTATTACTATCCCTATTACTCTTGTCTCTATCCTTATAATTATTATTATTTCCCTTATTACAATTATTATTATCGCTATAACTATTATTATTATCCTTATTACTATTACTATTCGCACTATAACTATTATTATTATCCTTATTACTATTATTATTATTGCTATAACTGTTATTATTATCCTTATTACTATTATTAATAGCGCTATAGCTATTATTATTATTATCGCTATGACTGTTATTATTATGCTTATTCTACTATTACTATCCCTATTACTCTTGTCTCTATTCTTATAACTATTATTATTATGCTTATTACTATTATTATTATCCTTACTACTATTATTATTATCGCTATGACTGTTATTATTATCCTTATTCTATTATTACTATCCCTATTACTCTTGTCTTTATCCTTATAACTATTATTATTTCGCTTATTACTATTATTATTATCATAATAACTGTTATTATTATCCTTATTACTAGTATTATTATCTCTATAACTATTATTGTTATCCTCATTACTATTATTATTATCGCTATGACTGTTATTATTATCCTTATTCTATTATTACTATCCCTATTACTCTTGTCTCTATCCTTATAACAATTATTATTATCCTCATTACTATTATTATTATCGCTATGACTGTTATTATTATCCTTATTCTATTATTACTATCCCTATTACTCTTGTCTTTATCCTTATAACTATTATTATTATCCGTATTACTATTATTATTATCGCTATAACTATTATTATTATCCTTATTACTATTATTATTATCGCAATGACTGTTATTATTATTCTGATTCTATTATTACTATCCCTATTACTCTTCTCTTTATCCTTATAACTATTATTATTATCCTTATTACTATTATTATTATCGCTATGACTGTTATTATTATCCTTATTCTATTATTACTATCCCTATTACTCTTCTCTTTATCCTTATAACTATTATTATTATCCTTATAACTATTATTATTATCCTTATTACTATTATTATTATCGCTATGACTGTTATTATTATACTTATTCTATTATTACTATCCCTATTACTCTTGTCTTTATCCTTATAACTATTATTATTTCCCTTATTACTATTATTATTATCGTTATAACTGTTATTATTATCCTTATTACTAGTATTATTATCGCTATGACTGTTATTATTATACTTATTCTATTATTACTATCCCTATTACTCTTCTCTTTATCCTTATAACTATTATTATTATCCTTATTACTATTATTATTATCGCTATAACTATTATTATTATCCTTACTACTATTATTATTATCGCTATGACTGTTATTATTATCCTTATTCTATTATTACTATCCCCATTACTCTTCTCTTTATCCTTATAACTATTATTATTATCCTTATAACTATTATTATTATCCTTATTACTATTATTATTATCGCTATGACTGTTATTATTATACTTATTCGATTATTACTATCAATATTACTCTTCTCTTTATCCTTATAACTATTATTATTATCCTTATAACTATTATTATTATCCTCATTACTATTATTATTATCGCTATGACTGTTATTATTATCCTTATTCTATTATTACTATCCCTATTACTCTTGTCTCTATCCTTATAACTATTATTATTATGCTTATTACTATTATTATTATCGCTATAACTATTATTATTATCCTTATTACTATTATTATTATCGCAATGACTGTTATTATTATTCTTATTCTATTATTACTATCCCTATTACTCTTCTCTTTATCCTTATAACTATTATTATTATCCTTATTACTATTATTATTATCGCTATAACTATTATTATTATCCTTACTACTATTATTATTATCGCTATGACTGTTATTATTATCCTTATTCTATTATTACTATCCCTATTACTCTTCTCTTTATCCTTATAACTATTATTATTATCCTTATAACTATTATTATTATCCTTATTACTATTATTATTATCGCTATGACTGTTATTATTATACTTATTCTATTATTACTATCCCTATTACTCTTGTCTTTATCCTTATAACTATTATTATTTCCCTTATTACTATTATTATTATCATTATAACTGTTATTATTATCCTTATTACTAGTATTATTATCTCTATAACTATTATTGTTATCCTCATTACTATTATTATTATCGCTATGAGTGTTATTATTATCCTTATTCTATTATTACTATCCCTATTACTCTTGTCTCTATCCTTATAACTATTGTTATTATGCTTATTACTATTATTGTTAGCACTATAACTATTATTATTATCCTTATTTCTATTATTATTATCGCTATGACTGTTATTATTATACTTATTCTATTATTACTATCCCTATTACTCTTGTCTTTATCCTTATAACTATTATTGTTATGCTTATTACTATTATTATTAGCACTAAAACTATTATTATTATCCTTATTACTATTATTATTATCGCTATGACTGTTATTATTATACTTATTCTATTATTACTATCACTATTACTCTTGCCTCTATCCTTATAACTATTATTATTATCCTTATTACTAGTATTATTATCGCTATGACTGTTATTATTATACTTATTCTATTATTACTATCCCTATTACTCTTGTCTTTATCCTTATAACCATTATTGTTATGCTTATTACTATTATTATTAGCACTAAAACTATTATTATTATCCTTATTACTATTATTATTATCGCTATGACTGTTATTATTATACTTATTCTATTATTGCTATCCCTATTACTCTTGTCTCTATCCTTATAACTATTATTATTATCCTCATTACTATTATTATTATCGCAATGACTGTTATTATTACCCTTATTCTATTATTACTATCCCTATTACTCTTCTCTTTATCCTTATAACTATTATTATTATCCTTATTACTATTATTATTATCGCTATAACTATTATTATTATCCTTACTACTATTATTATTATCGCTATGACTGTTATTATTATCCTTATTCTATTATTACTATCCCTATTACTCTTCTCTTTATCCTTATAACTATTATTATTATCCTTATAACTATTATTATTTCCCTTATTACTATTATTATTATCGCAATAACTATTATTATTATCCTTATTACTATTATTATTATCGCAATGACTGTTATTATTATCCTTATTCTATTATTACTATCCCTATTACTCTTCTCTTTATCCTTATAACTATTATTATTATCCTTATAACTATTATTATTATCCTTATTACTATTATTATTATCGCAATGACTGTTATTATTATCCTTATTCTATTATTACTATCCCTATTACTCTTGTCTCTATCCTTATAACTATTATTATTATGCTTATTACTATTATTGTTAGCACTATAACTATTATTATTATCCTTATTTCTATTATTATTATCGCTATGACTGTTATTATTATACTTATTCTATTATTACTATCCCTATTACTCTTGTCTTTATCCTTATAACTATTATTATTATCCTTATTACTATTATTATTATTCGCACTATAACTATTATTATTATCCTTATTACTATTATTATTATTGCTATAACTGTTATTATTATCCTTATTACTATTATTAATAGCACTATAGCTATTATTATTATTATCGCTATGACTGTTATTATTATGCTTATTCTACTATTACTATCCCTATTACTCTTGTCTTTATCCTTATAACTATTATTATTATCCTTATTACTATTATTATTATCGCAATAACTATTATTATTATCCTTATTACTATTATTATTATCGCAATGACTGTTATTATTATCCTTATTCTATTATTACTATCCCTATTACTCTTCTCTTTATCCTTATAACTATTATTATTATCCTTATAACTATTATTATTATCCTTATTACTATTATTATTATCGCTATAACTATTATTATTATCCTTACTACTATTATTATTATCGCTATGACTGTTATTATTATCCTTATTCTATTATTACTATCAATATTACTCTTCTCTTTATCCTTATAACTATTATTATTATCCTTATAACTATTATTATTATCCTTATTACTATTATTATTATTGCTATAACTGTTATTATTATCCTTATTACTATTATTATTAGCACTATAGGTATTATTATTATTATCGCTATGACTGTTATTAATATCCTTATTCTATTATTACTAGCACTATAACTACTATTATTATCCTTATTACTATTATTATTATCGCTATGACTGTTATTATTATCCTTATTCTACTATTACTATCCCTATTACTCTTGTCTCTATTCTTATAACTATTATTATTATGCTTATTTCTATTATTATTATCGCTATAACTATTATTATTATCCTTACTACTATTATTATTATCGCTATGACTGTTATTATTATCCTTATTCTTTTATTACTATCCCTATTACTCTTGCCTTTATCCTTATAACTATTATTATTTCCCTTATTACTATTATTATTATCATTATAACTGTTATTATTATCCTTATTACTAGTATTATTATCTCTATAACTATTATTGTTATCCTCATTACTATTATTATTATCGCTATGACTGTTATTATTATCCTTATTCTATTATTACTATCCCTATTACTCTTGTCTTTATCCTTATAACTATTATTATTATCCTTATTACTATTATTATTATCGCTATAACTATTATTATTATCCTTATTACTATTATTATTATCGCTATAACTATTATTATTATCGCTATGACTGTTATTATTATACTTATTCTATTATTACTCTCCCTATTACTCTTGTCTTTATCCTGATAATTATTATTATTTCCCTTATTACAATTATTATTATTGCTATAACTATTATTATTATCCTTATTACTATTATTATTCGCACTATAACTATTATTATTATCCTTATTACTATTATTATTATCGCTATAACTATTATTATTATCCTTATTACTATTATTACTAGTACTATAACTATTATTATTATCCTTATTACTATTATTATTATCGCTATGACTGTTATTATTATGCTTATTCTACTATTACTATCCCTATTACTCTTGTCTCTATTCTTATAACTATTATGATTATGCTTATTACTATTATTATTATCGCTATAACTATTATTATTATCCTTACTACTATTATTATTATCGCAATGACTGTTATTATTATACTTCTCCTATTATTACTATTCCTATTACTCTTGTCTTTATCCTGATATTTATTATTATTTCCCTCATTACTATTATTATTATCGCTATAACTGTTATTATTATCATTATTACTAGTATTATTAGCACTATAACTCTTATGTTTATCCTTATTACTATTATTATTCGCACTATAACTATTATTATTATCCTTATTACTATTATTATTATTGCTATAACTGTTATTATTATCCTTATTACTATTATTATTAGCACTATAGGTATTATTATTATTATCGCTATGACTGTTATTATTATCCTTATTCTATTATTACTAGCACTATAACTATTATTATTATCCTTATTACTATCATTATTATCGCTATGACTGTTATTATTATCCTTATTCTACTATTACTATCGCTATTACTCTTGTCTCTATTCTTATAACTATTATTATTATGCTTATTACTATTATTATTATCGCTATGACTGTTATTATTATCCTTATTTTATTATTACTATCCCTATTACTCTTCTCTTTACCCTTATAACTATTATTATTATCCTTATTACTATTATTATTATCGCTATGACTGTTATTATTATACTTATTCTATTATTACTATCCCTATTACTCTTGTCTCTATCCTTATAACTATTATTATTATCCTCATTACTATTATTGTTATCGCTATGACTGTTATTATTATCCTTATTCTATTATTACTATCCCTATTACTCTTGTCTTTATCCTTATAACTATTATTATTATCCTTATTACTATTATTATTATCGCTATAACTATTATTATTATCCTTATTACTATTATTATTATCGCAATGACTGTTATTATTATCCTTATTCTATTATTACTATCCCTATTACTCTTCTCTTTATCCTTATAACTATTATTATTATCCTTATTACTATTATTATTATCGCTATAACTATTATTATTATCCTTACTACTATTATTATTATCGCTATGACTGTTATTATTATCCTTATTCTATTATTACTATCCCTATTACTCTTCTCTTTATCCTTATAACTATTATTATTATCCTTATAACTATTATTATTATCCTTATTACTATTATTATTATCGCAATAACTATTATTATTATCCTTACTACTATTATTATTATCGCTATGACTGTTATTATTATCCTTATTCTATTATTACTATCCCTATTACTCTTCTCTTTATCCTTATAACAATTATTATTATCCTTATAACTATTATTATTATCCTTATTACTATTATTATTATCGCAATAACTATTATTATTATCCTTATTACTATTATTATTATCGCAATGACTGTTATTATTATCCTTATTCTATTATTACTATCCCTATTACTCTTCTCTTTATCCTTATAACTATTATTATTATCCTTATTACTATTATTATTATCATTATAACTGTTATTATTATCCTTATTACCAGTATTATTATCGCTATGACTGTTATTATTATACTTATTCTATTATTACTATCCCTATTACTCTTGTCTTTATCCTTATAACCATTATTGGTATGCTTATTACTCTTATTATTAGCACTAAAACTATTATTATTATCCTTATTACTATTATTATTATCGCTATGACTGTTATTATTATACTTATTCTATTATTACTATCCCTATTACTCTTGTCTCTATCCTTATAACTATTATTATTATCCTCATTACTATTATTATTATCGCTATGACTGTTATTATTATCCTTATTCTATTATTACTATCCCTATTACTCTTCTCTTTATCCTTATAACTATTATTATTATCCTTATAACTATTATTATTATCCTTATTACTATTATTATTATCGCAATAACTATTATTATTATCCGTACTACTATTATTATTATCGCTATGACTGTTATTATTATCCTTATTCTATTATTACTATCCCTATTACTCTTCTCTTTATCCTTATAACAATTATTATTATCCTTATAACTATTATTATTATCCTTATTACTATTATTATTATCGCAATAACTATTATTATTATCCTTATTACTATTATTATTATCGCAATAACTATTATTATTATCCTTATTACTATTATTATTATCGCAATGACTGTTATTATTATCCTTATTCTATTATTACTATCCCTATTACTCTTGTCTCTATCCTTATAACTATTATTATTATGCTTATTACTATTATTGTTAGCACTATAACTATTATTATTATCCTTATTTCTATTATTATTATCGCTATGACTGTTATTATTATACTTATTCTATTATTACTATCCCTATTACTCTTGTCTTTATCCTTGTAACTATTATTGTTATGCTTATTACTATTATTATTAGCACTAAAACTATTATTATTATCCTTATTACTATTATTATTATCGCTATTACTGTTATTATTATACTTATTTTATTATTACTATCCCTATTACTCTTGTCTCATTCCTTATAACTATTATTATTATCCTCATTACTATTATTATTATCGCTATGACTGTTATTATTATTCTTATTCTATTATTACTATCCCTATTACTCTTGTCTTTATCCTTATAACTATTATTATTATCCTTATAACTATTATTATTATCCTTATTACTATTAGTATTATCGCTATAACTATTATTATTATCCTTATTACTATTATTATTATCGCAATGACTGTTATTATTATCCTTATTCTATTATTACTATCCCTATTACTCTTCTCTTTATCCTTATAACTATTATTATTATCCTTATTACTATTATTATTATCGCTATAACTATTATTATTATCCTTACTACTATTATTATTATCGCTATGACTGTTATTATTATCCTTATTCTATTATTACTATCCCTATTACTCTTCTCTTTATCCTTATAACTATTATTATTATCCTTATAACTATTATTCTTATCCTTATTACTATTATTATTATCGCAATAACTATTATTATTATCCTTACTACTATTATTATTATCGCTATGACTGTTATTATTATCCTTATTCTATTATTACTATCCCTATTACTCTTCTCTTTATCCTTATAACTATTATTATTATCCTTATAACTATTATTATTATCCTTATTACTATTATTATTATCGCAATAACTATTATTATTATCCTTATTACTATTATTATTATCGCAATGACTGTTATTATTATCCTTATTCTATTATTACTATCCCTATTACACTTGTCTCTATCCTTATAACTATTATTATTATGCTTATTACTATTATTGTTAGCACTATAACTATTATTATTATCCTTATTTCTATTATTATTATCGCTATGACTGTTATTATTTTCCTTATTCTATTATTACTATCCCTATTACTCTTCTCTTTATCCTTATAACTATTATTATTATCCTTATAACTATTATTATTATCCTTATTACTATTATTATTATCGCTATGACTGTTATTATTATACTTATTCTATTATTACTATCCCTATTACTCTTGTCTTTATCCTTATAACTATTATTATTTCCCTTATAACTATTATTATTTCCCTTATTACTATTATTATTATCATTATAACTGTTATTATTATCCTTATTACTAGTATTATTATCTCTATAACTATTATTGTTATCCTCGTTACTATTATTATTATCGCTATGACTGTTATTATTATCCTTATTCTATTATTACTATCCCTATTACTCTTGTCTCTATCCTTATAACTATTATTATTATGCTTATTACTATTATTGTTAGCACTATAACTATTATTATTATCCTTATTACTAGTATTATTATCTCTATAACTATTATTGTTATCCTCATTACTATTATTATTATCGCTATGACTGGTATTATTATCCTTATTCTATTATTACTATCCCTATTACTCTTGTCTCTATCCTTATAAATTTATTATTATGCTTATTACTATTATTATTACCACTATAACTATTATTATTATCCTTATTTCTATTATTATTATCGCAATGACTGTTATGATTATACTTCTTCCATTATTACTATCCCTATTACTCTTGTCTTTATCCTGATATTTATTATTATTTCCCTTATTACTATTATTATTATCGCTATGACTGTTATTATTATACTTATTCTATTATTACTATCCCTATTACTCTTGTCTTTATCCTTATAACTATTATTGTTATGCTTATTACTATTATTATTAGCACTAAAACTATTATTATTATCCTTATTACTATTATTATTATCGCTATGACTGTTATTATTATACTTATTCTATTATTACTATCCCTATTACTCTTGTCTCTATCCTTATAACTATTATTATTATCCTCATTACTATTATTATTATCGCTATGACTGTTATTATTATCCTTATTCTATTATTACTATCCCTATTACTCTTGTCTTTATCCTTATAACTATTATTATTATCCTTATTACTATTATTATTATCGCTATAACTATTATTATTATCCTTATTACTATTATTATTATCGCAATGACTGTTATTATTATCCTTATTCTATTATTACTATCCCTATTACTCTTCTCTTTATCCTTATAACTATTATTATTATCCTTATTCTATTATTACTTTCCCTATTACTCTTGTCTCTATCCTTATAACTATTATTATTATGCTTATTACTTTTATTGTTAGCACTATAACTATTATTATTATCCTTATTTCTATTATTATTATCGCTATGACTGTTATTATTATCCTTATTCTATTATTACTATCCCTAATACTCTTCTCTTTATCCTTATAACTATTATTATTATCCTTATTACTAGTATTATTATCTCTATAACTATTATTGTTATGCTTATTACTATTATTATTAGCACTAAATCTATTATTATTATCCTTATTCTATTATTACTATCCCTATTACTCTTGCCTTTATCCTTATAACTATTATTATTTCCCTTATTACTATTATTATTATCATTATAACTGTTATTATTATCCTTATTACTAGTATTATTATCTCTATAACTATTATTCTTATCCTCATTACTATTATTATTATCGCTATGACTGTTATTATTATCCTTATTCTATTATTACTATCAATATTACTCTTGTGTCTATCCTTATAAATTTATTATTATGCTTATTACTATTATTATTACCACTATAACTATTATTATTATCCTTATTTCTATTATTATTATCGCAATGACTGTTATTATTATACTTCTTCCATTATTACTAGCCCTATTACTCTTGTCTTTATCCTGATATTTATTATTATTTCCTTAATACTATTATTATTATCGCTATAACTGTTATTATTATCCTTATTACTAGTATTATTAGCACTATAACTATTATGGTTATCCTTATTACTATTATTATTCGCACTATAACTATTATTATTATCCTTATTACTATTATTATTATCGCTATGACTGCTATTATTATACTTATTCTATTATTACTATCCCTATTACTCTTGTCTTTATCCTTATAACTCTTATTGTTATGCTTATTACTATTATTATTAGCACTAAAACTATTATTATTATCCTTATTACTATTATTATTATCGCTATGACTGTTATTATTATACTTATTCTATTATTACTATCCCTATTACTCTTGTCTCTATCCTTATAACTATTATTATTATCCTCATTACTATTATTATTATCGCTATGACTGTTACTATTATCCTTATTCTATTATTACTATCCCTATTACTCTTGTCTTTATCCTTATAACTATTATTATTATCCTTATTACTATTATTATTATCGCTATAACTATTATTATTATCCTTATTACTATTATTATTATCGCAATGACTGTTATTATTATCCTTATTCTATTATTACTATCCCTATTACTCTTCTCTTTGTCCTTATAACTATTATTATTATCCTTATTACTATTATTATTATCGCTATAACTATTATTATTATCCTTACTACTATTATTATTATCGCTATGACTGTTATTATTATCCTTATTCTATTATTACTATCCCTATTACTCTTCTCTTTATCCTTATAACTATTATTATTATCCTTATAACTATTATTATTATCCTTATTACTATTATTATTATCGCTATGACTGTTATTATTATACTTATTCTATTATTACTATCCCTATTACTCTTGTCTTTATCCCTATAACTATTATTATTTCCCTTATTACTATTATTATTATCATTATAACTGTTATTATTATCCTTATTACTAGTATTATTATCTCTATAACTATTATTGTTATCCTCATTACTATTATTATGATCGCTATGACTGTTATTATTATCCTTATTCTATTATTACTATCCCTATTACTCTTGTCTCTATCCTTATAACTATTATTATTATCCTCATTACTATTATTATTATCGCTATGACTGTTATTATTCTCCTTATTCTATTATTACTATCCCTATTACTCTTGTCTTTATCCTTATAACTATTATTATTATCGCAATGACTGTTATTATTATACTTCTTCCATTATTACTATCCCTATTACTCTTGTCTTTATGCTGATATTTATTATTATTTCCCTTATTGCTATTATTATTATCGCTATAACTGTTATTATTATCCTTATTACTAGTATTATTAGCACTATAACTATTATGGTTATCCTTATTACTATTATTATTCGCACTATAACTATTATTATTATCCTTATTACTATTATTATTATCGCTATGACTGTTATTATTATACTAATTCTATTATTACTATCCCTATTACTCTTGTCTTTATCCTGATAATTATTATTATTTCCCTTATTACAATTATTATTATCGCTATAACTATTATTATTATCCTTATTACTTATTATTATTCGCACTATAACTATTATTATTATCGTTATTACTATTATTATGATTGCTATGACTGTTATTATTATCCTTATTCTATTATTACTATCCCTATTACTCTTGTCTTTATCCTTATAACTATTATTATTTCCCTTATTACTATTATTATTATCCTTATTACTAGTATTATTATCTCTATAACTATTATTGTTATCCTCATTACTATTATTATTATCGCTATGACTGTTATTATTATCCTTATTCTATTATTACTATCCCTATTACTCTTGTCTTTATCCTTATAACTATTATTGTTATGCTAATTACTATTATTATTAGCACTAAAACTATTATTATTATCCTTATTACTATTATTATTATCGCTATGACTGTTATTATTATACTTATTCTATTATTACTATCCCTATTACTCTTGTCTCTATCCTTATAACTATTATTATTATCCTCATTACTATTATTATTATCGCTATGACTGTTATTATTATCCTTATTCTATTATTACTATCCCTATTACTCTTCTCTTTATCCTTATAACTATTATAATTATCCTTATAACTATTATAATTATCATTATAACTATTATTATTATCCTTACTACTATTATTATTATCGCAATGACTGTTATTATTATACTTCTCCTATTATTACTATTCCTATTACTCTTGTCTTTATCCTGATATTTATTATTATTTCCCTTATTACTATTATTATTATCGCTATGACTGTTATTATTATCCTTATTCTATTATTACTATCCCTATTACTCTTGTCTCTATTCTTATAACTATTATTATTATGCTTATTACTATTATTATTATCGCTATAACTATTATTATTATCCTTACTACTATTATTATTATCGCAATGACTGTTATTATTATACTTATTCTATTATTACTATCCCTATTACTCCTGTCTGTATCCTTATAACTATTATTATTATTATGCTTATTACTATTATTATTCGCACTATAACTATTATTATTATCCTTATTACTATTATTATTATCGCTATAACTATTATTATTATCCTTACTACTATTATTATTATCGCTATGACTGTTATTATTATCCTTATTCTATTATTACTATCCCTATTACTCTTCTCTTTATCCTTAAAACTATTATTATTATCCTTATAACTATTAATATTATCCTTATTACTATTATTATTACCGCTATGACTGTTATTATTATACTTATTCTATTATTACTATCCCTATTACTCTTCTCTTTATCCTTATAACTATTATTGTTATGCTTATTACTATTATTATTAGCACTAAAACTATTATTATTATCCTTATTACTATTATTATTATCGCTATGACTGTTATTATTATACTTATTCTATTATTACTATCCCTATTACTCTTGTCTCTATCCTTATGACTATTATTATTATCCTCATTACTATTATTATTATCGCTATGACTGCTATTATTATCCTTATTCTATTATTACTATCC
This sequence comes from Megachile ligniseca, assembly GCA_945859555.1. Classification (NCBI taxonomy): domain Eukaryota; kingdom Metazoa; phylum Arthropoda; class Insecta; order Hymenoptera; family Megachilidae; genus Megachile; species Megachile ligniseca. The sequence goes on from CAMAOC010000008.1 coordinate 117,856, forward strand.
CTATTACTCTTGTCTTTATCCTTATAACTATTATTATTATCCTTATTACTATTATTATTATCGCTATAACTATTATTATTATCCTTATTACTATTATTATTATCGCAATGACTGTTATTATTATCCTTATTCTATTATTACTATCCCTATTACTCTTCTCTTTATCCTTATAACTATTATTATTATCCTTATTACTATTATTATTATCGCTATAACTATTATTATTATCCTTACTACTATTATTATTATCGCTATGACTGTTATTATTATCCTTATTCTAGTATTACTATCCCTATTACTCTTCTCTTTATCCTTATAACTATTATTATTATCCTTATAACTATTATTATTATCCTTATTACTATTATTATTATCGCTATGACTGTTATTGTTATACTTATTCTATTATTACTATCCCTATTACTCTTGTCTTTATCCTTATAACTATTATTATTTCCCTTATTACTATTATTATTATCATTATAACTGTTATTATTATCCTTATTACTAGTATTATTATCTCTATAACTATTATTGTTATCCTCATTACTATTATTATTATCGCTATGACTGTTATTATTATCCTTATTCTATTATTACTATCCCTATTACTCTTGTCTCTATCCTTATAACTATTATTATTATGCTTATTACTATTATTGTTAGCACTATAACTATTATTATTATCCTTATTTCTATTATTATTATTGCTATGACTGTTATTATTATCCTTATTCTATTATTACTATCCCTAATACTCTTCTCTTTATCCTTATAACTATTATTATTATCCTTATTACTAGTATTATTATCTCTATAACTATTATTGTTATGCTTATTACTATTATTATTAGCACTAAATCTATTATTATTATCCTTATTCTATTATTACTATCCCTATTACTCTTGCCTTTATCCTTATAACTATTATTATTTCCCTTATTACTATTATTATTATCATTATAACTGTTATTATTATCCTTATTACTAGTATTATTATCTCTATAACTATTATTCTTATCCTCATTACTATTATTATTATCGCTATGACTGTTATTATTATCCTTATTCTATTATTACTATCCCTATTACTCTTCTCTTTATCCTTATAACTATTATTATTATCCTTATTACTAGTGTTATTATCTCTATAACTATTATTGCTATCCTCATTACTATTATTATTCGCACTATAACTATTATTATTATCCTTATTCCTATTATTATTATCGCTATGACTGTTATTATTATCCTTATTCTATTATTACTATCCCTAATACTCTTCTTTTTATCCTTATAACTACTATTATTATCCTTATAACTATTATTATTATCCTTATTACTAGTATTATTAGCACTAAAACTATTATTATTTTCCTTATTACTATTATTATTATCGCTATGACTGTTATTATTATACTTATTCTATTATTACTATCCCAATTACTCTTGTCTCTATCCTTATAAATTTATTATTATGCTTATTACTATTATTATTACCACTATAACTATTATTATTATCCTTATTTCTATTATTATTATCGCAATGACTGTTATTATTATACTTCTTCCATTATTACTATCCCTATTACTCTTGTCTTTATCCTGATATTTATTATTATTTCCCTTATTGCTATTATTATTATCGCTATAACTGTCATTATTATCCTTATTACTAGTATTATTAGCACTATAACTATTATGGTTATCCTTATTACTATTATTATTCGCACTATAACTATTATTATTATCCTTATTACTATTATTATTATCGCTATGACTGTTATTATTATACTAATTCTATTATTACTATCCCTATTACTCTTGTCTTTATCCTGATAATTATTATTATTTCCCTTATTACAATTATTATTATCGCTATAACTATTATTATTATCCTTATTACTTATTATTATTCGCACTATAACTATTATTATTATCGTTATTACTATTATTATGATTGCTATGACTGTTATTATTATCCTTATTCTATTATTACTATCCCTATTACTCTTGTCTTTATCCTTATAACTATTATTATTTCCCTTATTACTATTATTATTATCCTTATTACTAGTATTATTATCTCTATAACTATTATTGTTATCCTCATTACTATTATTATTATCGCTATGACTGTTATTATTATCCTTATTCTATTATTACTATCCCTATTACTCTTGTCTTTATCCTTATAACTATTATTGTTATGCTAATTACTATTATTATTAGCACTAAAACTATTATTATTATCCTTATTACTATTATTATTATCGCTATGACTGTTATTATTATACTTATTCTATTATTACTATCCCTATTACTCTTGTCTCTATCCTTATAACTATTATTATTATCCTCATTACTATTATTATTATCGCTATGACTGTTATTATTATCCTTATTCTATTATTACTATCCCTATTACTCTTCTCTTTATCCTTATAACTATTATAATTATCCTTATAACTATTATAATTATCATTATAACTATTATTATTATCCTTACTACTATTATTATTATCGCAATGACTGTTATTATTATACTTCTCCTATTATTACTATTCCTATTACTCTTGTCTTTATCCTGATATTTATTATTATTTCCCTTATTACTATTATTATTATCGCTATGACTGTTATTATTATCCTTATTCTATTATTACTATCCCTATTACTCTTGTCTCTATTCTTATAACTATTATTATTATGCTTATTACTATTATTATTATCGCTATAACTATTATTATTATCCTTACTACTATTATTATTATCGCAATGACTGTTATTATTATACTTATTCTATTATTACTATCCCTATTACTCCTGTCTGTATCCTTATAACTATTATTATTATTATTATTATTACTATTATTATTCGCACTATAACTATTATTATTATCCTTATTACTATTATTATTATCGCTATAACTATTATTATTATCCTTACTACTATTATTATTATCGCTATGACTGTTATTATTATCCTTATTCTATTATTACTATCCCTATTACTCTTCTCTTTATCCTTAAAACTATTATTATTATCCTTATAACTATTAATATTATCCTTATTACTATTATTATTACCGCTATGACTGTTATTATTATACTTATTCTATTATTACTATCCCTATTACTCTTGTCTTTATCCTGATAATTATTATTATTTCCCTTATTACAATTTTTATTATCGCTATAACTATTATTATTATCCTTATTACTATTATTATTCGCACTATAACTATTATTATTATCCTTAATACTATTATTATTATTGCTATAACTGTTATTATTATCCTTTTTACTATTATTATTAGCACTATAGCTATTATTATTATTGTCGCTATGACTGTTATTATTATCCTTATTCTATTATTACTATCCCTATTACTCCTGTCTCTATCCTTATAACTATTATTATTATTATGCTCTTTACTATTATTATTCGCACTATAACTATTATTATTATCCTTATTACTATTATTATTATCGCTATAACTATTATTATTATCCTTATTACTATTATTACTAGTACTATAACTATTATTATTATCCTTATTACTATTATTATTATCGCTATGACTGTTATTATTATGCTTATTCTACTATTACTATCCCTATTACTCTTGTCTCTATTCTTATAACTATTATTATTATGCTTATTACTATTATTATTATCGCTATAACTATTATTATTATCCTTACTACTATTATTATTATCGCAATGACTGTTATTATTATACTTCTCCTATTATTACTATTCCTATTACTCTTGTCTTTATCCTGATATTTATTATTATTTCCCTCATTACTATTATTATTATCGCAATGACTGTTATTATTATCCTTATTCTATTATTACTATCCCTATTACTCTTCTCTTTGTCCTTATAACTATTATTATTATCCTTATTACTATTATTATTATCGCTATAACTATTATTATTATCCTTACTACTATTATTATTATCGCTATGACTGTTATTATTATCCTTATTCTATTATTACTATCCCTATTACTCTTCTCTTTATCCTTATAACTATTATTATTATCCTTATAACTATTATTATTATCCTTATTACTATTATTATTATCGCTATGACTGTTATTATTATACTTATTCTATTATTACTATCCCTATTACTCTTGTCTTTATCCTTATAACTATTATTATTATCCTTATTACTATTATTATTATCGCTATAACTATTATTATTATCCTTATTACTATTATTATTATCGCAATGACTGTTATTATTATCCTTATTCTATTATTACTATCCCTATTACTCTTCTCTTTATCCGTATAACTATTATTATTATCCTTATTACTATTATTATTATCGCTATAACTATTATTATTATCCTTACTACTATTATTATTATCGCTATGACTGTTATTATTATCCTTATTCTATTATTACAATCCCTATTACTCTTCTCTTTATCCTTATAACTATTATTATTATCCTTATTACTAGTGTTATTATCTCTATAACTATTATTGCTATCCTCATTACTATTATTATTCGCACTATAACTATTATTATTATCCTTATTCCTATTATTATTATCGCTATGACTGTTATTATTATCCTTATTCTATTATTACTATCCCTAATACTCTTCTTTTTATCCTTATAACTACTATTATTATCCTTATAACTATTATTATTATCCTTATTACTAGTATTATTAGCACTAAAACTATTATTATTTTCCTTATTACTATTATTATTATCGCTATGACTGTTATTATTATACTTATTCTATTATTACTATCCCAATTACTCTTGTCTCTATCCTTATAAATTTATTATTATGCTTATTACTATTATTATTACCACTATAACTATTATTATTATCCTTATTTCTATTATTATTATCGCAATGACTGTTATTATTATACTTCTTCCATTATTACTATCCCTATTACTCTTGTCTTTATCCTGATATTTATTATTATTTCCCTTATTGCTATTATTATTATCGCTATAACTGTTATTATTATCCTTATTACTAGTATTATTAGCACTATAACTATTATGGTTATCCTTATTACTATTATTATTCGCACTATAACTATTATTATTATCCTTATTACTATTATTATTATCGCTATGACTGTTATTATTATACTAATTCTATTATTACTATCCCTATTACTCTTGTCTTTATCCTGATAATTATTATTATTTCCCTTATTACAATTATTATTATCGCTATAACTATTATTATTATCCTTATTACTTATTATTATTCGCACTATAACTATTATTATTATCGTTATTACTATTATTATGATTGCTATGACTGTTATTATTATCCTTATTCTATTATTACTATCCCTATTACTCTTGTCTTTATCCTTATAACTATTATTATTTCCCTTATTACTATTATTATTATCCTTATTACTAGTATTATTATCTCTATAACTATTATTGTTATCCTCATTACTATTATTATTATCGCTATGACTGTTATTATTATCCTTATTCTATTATTACTATCCCTATTACTCTTGTCTTTATCCTTATAACTATTATTGTTATGCTAATTACTATTATTATTAGCACTAAAACTATTATTATTATCCTTATTACTATTATTATTATCGCTATGACTGTTATTATTATACTTATTCTATTATTACTATCCCTATTACTCTTGTCTCTATCCTTATAACTATTATTATTATCCTCATTACTATTATTATTATCGCTATGACTGTTATTATTATCCTTATTCTATTATTACTATCCCTATTACTCTTCTCTTTATCCTTATAACTATTATAATTATCCTTATAACTATTATAATTATCATTATAACTATTATTATTATCCTTACTACTATTATTATTATCGCAATGACTGTTATTATTATACTTCTCCTATTATTACTATTCCTATTACTCTTGTCTTTATCCTGATATTTATTATTATTTCCCTTATTACTATTATTATTATCGCTATGACTGTTATTATTATCCTTATTCTATTATTACTATCCCTATTACTCTTGTCTCTATTCTTATAACTATTATTATTATGCTTATTACTATTATTATTATCGCTATAACTATTATTATTATCCTTACTACTATTATTATTATCGCAATGACTGTTATTATTATACTTATTCTATTATTACTATCCCTATTACTCCTGTCTGTATCCTTATAACTATTATTATTATTATTATTATTACTATTATTATTCGCACTATAACTATTATTATTATCCTTATTACTATTATTATTATCGCTATAACTATTATTATTATCCTTACTACTATTATTATTATCGCTATGACTGTTATTATTATCCTTATTCTATTATTACTATCCCTATTACTCTTCTCTTTATCCTTAAAACTATTATTATTATCCTTATAACTATTAATATTATCCTTATTACTATTATTATTACCGCTATGACTGTTATTATTATACTTATTCTATTATTACTATCCCTATTACTCTTGTCTTTATCCTGATAATTATTATTATTTCCCTTATTACAATTTTTATTATCGCTATAACTATTATTATTATCCTTATTACTATTATTATTCGCACTATAACTATTATTATTATCCTTAATACTATTATTATTATTGCTATAACTGTTATTATTATCCTTTTTACTATTATTATTAGCACTATAGCTATTATTATTATTGTCGCTATGACTGTTATTATTATCCTTATTCTATTATTACTATCCCTATTACTCCTGTCTCTATCCTTATAACTATTATTATTATTATGCTCTTTACTATTATTATTCGCACTATAACTATTATTATTATCCTTATTACTATTATTATTATCGCTATAACTATTATTATTATCCTTATTACTATTATTACTAGTACTATAACTATTATTATTATCCTTATTACTATTATTATTATCGCTATGACTGTTATTATTATGCTTATTCTATTATTACTATCCCTATTACTCTTGTCTTTATCCTTGTAACTATTATTGTTATGCTTATTACTATTATTATTAGCACTAAAACTATTATTATTATCCTTATTACTATTATTATTATCGCTATTACTGTTATTATTATACTTATTTTATTATTACTATCCCTATTACTCTTGTCTCATTCCTTATAACTATTATTATTATCCTCATTACTATTATTATTATCGCTATGACTGTTATTATTATTCTTATTCTATTATTACTATCCCTATTACTCTTGTCTTTATCCTTATAACTATTATTATTATCCTTATAACTATTATTATTATCCTTATTACTATTAGTATTATCGCTATAACTATTATTATTATCCTTATTACTATTATTATTATCGCAATGACTGTTATTATTATCCTTATTCTATTATTACTATCCCTATTACTCTTCTCTTTATCCTTATAACTATTATTATTATCCTTATTACTATTATTATTATCGCTATAACTATTATTATTATCCTTACTACTATTATTATTATCGCTATGACTGTTATTATTATCCTTATTCTATTATTACTATCCCTATTACTCTTCTCTTTATCCTTATAACTATTATTATTATCCTTATAACTATTATTATTATCCTTATTACTATTATTATTATCGCAATAACTATTATTATTATCCTTACTACTATTATTACTATCCCTATTACTCTTGTCTTTATCCTTATAACTATTATTATTTCCCTTATAACTATTATTATTTCCCTTATTACTATTATTATTATCATTATAACTGTTATTATTATCCTTATTACTAGTATTATTATCTCTATAACTATTATTGTTATCCTCGTTACTATTATTATTATCGCTATGACTGTTATTATTATCCTTATTCTATTATTACTATCCCTATTACTCTTGTCTCTATCCTTATAACTATTATTATTATGCTTATTACTATTATTGTTAGCACTATAACTATTATTATTATCCTTATTACTAGTATTATTATCTCTATAACTATTATTGTTATCCTCATTACTATTATTATTATCGCTATGACTGGTATTATTATCCTTATTCTATTATTACTATCCCTATTACTCTTGTCTCTATCCTTATAAATTTATTATTATGCTTATTACTATTATTATTACCACTATAACTATTATTATTATCCTTATTTCTATTATTATTATCGCAATGACTGTTATGATTATACTTCTTCCATTATTACTATCCCTATTACTCTTGTCTTTATCCTGATATTTATTATTATTTCCCTTATTACTATTATTATTATCGCTATGACTGTTATTATTATACTTATTCTATTATTACTATCCCTATTACTCTTGTCTTTATCCTTATAACTATTATTGTTATGCTTATTACTATTATTATTAGCACTAAAACTATTATTATTATCCTTATTACTATTATTATTATCGCTATGACTGTTATTATTATACTTATTCTATTATTACTATCCCTATTACTCTTGTCTCTATCCTTATAACTATTATTATTATCCTCATTACTATTATTATTATCGCTATGACTGTTATTATTATCCTTATTCTATTATTACTATCCCTATTACTCTTGTCTTTATCCTTATAACTATTATTATTATCCTTATTACTATTATTATTATCGCTATAACTATTATTATTATCCTTATTACTATTATTATTATCGCAATGACTGTTATTATTATCCTTATTCTATTATTACTATCCCTATTACTCTTCTCTTTATCCTTATAACTATTATTATTATCCTTATTCTATTATTACTTTCCCTATTACTCTTGTCTCTATCCTTATAACTATTATTATTATGCTTATTACTATTATTGTTAGCACTATAACTATTATTATTATCCTTATTTCTATTATTATTATCGCTATGACTGTTATTATTATCCTTATTCTATTATTACTATCCCTAATACTCTTCTCTTTATCCTTATAACTATTATTATTATCCTTATTACTAGTATTATTATCTCTATAACTATTATTGTTATGCTTATTACTATTATTATTAGCACTAAATCTATTATTATTATCCTTATTCTATTATTACTATCCCTATTACTCTTGCCTTTATCCTTATAACTATTATTATTTCCCTTATTACTATTATTATTATCATTATAACTGTTATTATTATCCTTATTACTAGTATTATTATCCCTATAACTATTATTCTTATCCTCATTACTATTATTATTATCGCTATGACTGTTATTATTATCCTTATTCTATTATTACTATCAATATTACTCTTGTGTCTATCCTTATAAATTTATTATTATGCTTATTACTATTATTATTACCACTATAACTATTATTATTATCCTTATTTCTATTATTATTATCGCAATGACTGTTATTATTATACTTCTTCCATTATTACTAGCCCTATTACTCTTGTCTTTATCCTGATATTTATTATTATTTCCTTAATACTATTATTATTATCGCTATAACTGTTATTATTATCCTTATTACTAGTATTATTAGCACTATAACTATTATGGTTATCCTTATTACTATTATTATTCGCACTATAACTATTATTATTATCCTTATTACTATTATTATTATCGCTATGACTGCTATTATTATACTTATTCTATTATTACTATCCCTATTACTCTTGTCTTTATCCTTATAACTCTTATTGTTATGCTTATTACTATTATTATTAGCACTAAAACTATTATTATTATCCTTATTACTATTATTATTATCGCTATGACTGTTATTATTATACTTATTCTATTATTACTATCCCTATTACTCTTGTCTCTATCCTTATAACTATTATTATTATCCTCATTACTATTATTATTATCGCTATGACTGTTACTATTATCCTTATTCTATTATTACTATCCCTATTACTCTTGTCTTTATCCTTATAACTATTATTATTATCCTTATTACTATTATTATTATCGCTATAACTATTATTATTATCCTTATTACTATTATTATTATCGCAATGACTGTTATTATTATCCTTATTCTATTATTACTATCCCTATTACTCTTCTCTTTGTCCTTATAACTATTATTATTATCCTTATTACTATTATTATTATCGCTATAACTATTATTATTATCCTTACTACTATTATTATTATCGCTATGACTGTTATTATTATCCTTATTCTATTATTACTATCCCTATTACTCTTCTCTTTATCCTTATAACTATTATTATTATCCTTATAACTATTATTATTATCCTTATTACTATTATTATTATCGCTATGACTGTTATTATTATACTTATTCTATTATTACTATCCCTATTACTCTTGTCTTTATCCCTATAACTATTATTATTTCCCTTATTACTATTATTATTATCATTATAACTGTTATTATTATCCTTATTACTAGTATTATTATCTCTATAACTATTATTGTTATCCTCATTACTATTATTATGATCGCTATGACTGTTATTATTATCCTTATTCTATTATTACTATCCCTATTACTCTTGTCTCTATCCTTATAACTATTACTATTATCCTCATTACTATTATTATTATCGCTATGACTGTTATTATTCTCCTTATTCTATTATTACTATCCCTATTACTCTTGTCTTTATCCTTATAACTATTATTATTATCGCAATGACTGTTATTATTATACTTCTTCCATTATTACTATCCCTATTACTCTTGTCTTTATCCTGATATTTATTATTATTTCCCTTATTGCTATTATTATTATCGCTATAACTGTTATTATTATCCTTATTACTAGTATTATTAGCACTATAACTATTATGGTTATCCTTATTACTATTATTATTCGCACTATAGCTATTATTATTATCCTTATTACTATTATTATTATCGCTATGACTGTTATTATTATACTAATTCTATTATTACTATCCCTATTACTCTTGTCTTTATCCTGATAATTATTATTATTTCCCTTATTACAATTATTATTATCGCTATAACTATTATTATTATCCTTATTACTTATTATTATTCGCACTATAACTATTATTATTATCGTTATTACTATTATTATGATTGCTATGACTGTTATTATTATCCTTATTCTATTATTACTATCCCTATTACTCTTGTCTTTATCCTTATAACTATTATTATTTCCCTTATTACTATTATTATTATCCTTATTACTAGTATTATTATCTCTATAACTATTATTGTTATCCTCATTACTATTATTATTATCGCTATGACTGTTATTATTATCCTTATTCTATTATTACTATCCCTATTACTCTTGTCTTTATCCTTATAACTATTATTGTTATGCTAATTACTATTATTATTAGCACTAAAACTATTATTATTATCCTTATTACTATTATTATTATCGCTATGACTGTTATTATTATACTTATTCTATTATTACTATCCCTATTACTCTTGTCTCTATCCTTATAACTATTATTATTATCCTCATTACTATTATTATTATCGCTATGACTGTTATTATTATCCTTATTCTATTATTACTATCCCTATTACTCTTCTCTTTATCCTTATAACTATTATAATTATCCTTATAACTATTATAATTATCATTATAACTATTATTATTATCCTTACTACTATTATTATTATCGCAATGACTGTTATTATTATACTTCTCCTATTATTACTATTCCTATTACTCTTGTCTTTATCCTGATATTTATTATTATTTCCCTTATTACTATTATTATTATCGCTATGACTGTTATTATTATCCTTATTCTATTATTACTATCCCTATTACTCTTGTCTCTATTCTTATAACTATTATTATTATGCTTATTACTATTATTATTATCGCTATAACTATTATTATTATCCTTACTACTATTATTATTATCGCAATGACTGTTATTATTATACTTATTCTATTATTACTATCCCTATTACTCCTGTCTGTATCCTTATAACTATTATTATTATTATGCTTATTACTATTATTATTCGCACTATAACTATTATTATTATCCTTATTACTATTATTATTATCGCTATAACTATTATTATTATCCTTACTACTATTATTATTATCGCTATGACTGTTATTATTATCCTTATTCTATTATTACTATCCCTATTACTCTTCTCTTTATCCTTAAAACTATTATTATTATCCTTATAACTATTAATATTATCCTTATTACTATTATTATTACCGCTATGACTGTTATTATTATACTTATTCTATTATTACTATCCCTATTACTCTTGTCTTTATCCTTATAACTATTATTGTTATGCTTATTACTATTATTATTAGCACTAAAACTATTATTATTATCCTTATTACTATTATTATTATCGCTATGACTGTTATTATTATACTTATTCTATTATTACTATCCCTATTACTCTTGTCTCTATCCTTATAACTATTATTATTATTATCATTACTATTATTATTATCGCTATGACTGTTATTATTATCCTTATTCTATTATTACTATCCCTATTACTCTTGTCTTTATCCTTATAACTATTATTATTATCCTTATTACTATTATTATTATCGCTATAACTATTATTATTATCCTTATTACTATTATTATTATCGCAATGACTGTTATTATTATCCTTATTCTATTATTACTATCCCTATTACTCTTCTCTTTATCCTTATAACTATTATTATTATCCTTATTACTATTATTATTATCGCTATAACTATTATTATTATCCTTACTACTATTATTATTATCGCTATGACTGTTATTATTATCCTTATTCTATTATTACTATCCCTATTACTCTTCTCTTTATCCTTATAACTATTATTATTATCCTTATAACTATTATTATTATCCTTATTACTATTATTATTATCGCTATGACTGTTATTGTTATACTTATTCTATTATTACTATCCCTATTACTCTTGTCTTTATCCTTATAACTATTATTATTTCCCTTATTACTATTATTATTATCATTATAACTGTTATTATTATCCTTATTACTAGTATTATTATCTCTATAACTATTATTGTTATCCTCATTACTATTATTATTATCGCTATGACTGTTATTATTATCCTTATTCTATTATTACTATCCCTATTACTCTTGTCTCTATCCTTATAACTATTATTATTATGCTTATTACTATTATTGTTAGCACTATAACTATTATTATTATCCTTATTTCTATTATTATTATTGCTATGACTGTTATTATTATCCTTATTCTATTATTACTATCCCTAATACTCTTCTCTTTATCCTTATAACTATTATTATTATCCTTATTACTAGTATTATTATCTCTATAACTATTATTGTTATGCTTATTACTATTATTATTAGCACTAAATCTATTATTATTATCCTTATTCTATTATTACTATCCCTATTACTCTTGCCTTTATCCTTATAACTATTATTATTTCCCTTATTACTATTATTATTATCATTATAACTGTTATTATTATCCTTATTACTAGTATTATTATCTCTATAACTATTATTCTTATCCTCATTACTATTATTATTATCGATATGACTGTTATTATTATCCTTATTCTATTATTACTATCAATATTACTCTTGTGTCTATCCTTATAAATTTATTATTATGCTTATTACTATTATTATTACCACTATAACTATTATTATTATCCTTATTTCTATTATTATTATCGCAATGACTGTTATTATTATACTTCTTCCATTATTACTAGCCCTATTACTCTTGTCTTTATCCTGATATTTATTATTATTTCCTTAATACTATTATTATTATCGCTATAACTGTTATTATTATCCTTATTACTAGTATTATTAGCACTATAACTATTATGGTTATCCTTATTACTATTATTATTCGCACTATAACTATTATTATTATCCTTATTACTATTATTATTATCGCTATGACTGTTATTATTATACTTATTCTATTATTACTATCCCTATTACTCTTGTCTTTATCCTTATAACTCTTATTGTTATGCTTATTACTATTATTATTAGCACTAAAACTATTATTATTATCCTTATTACTATTATTATTATCGCTATGACTGTTATTATTATACTTATTCTATTATTACTATCCCTATTACTCTTGTCTCTATCCTTATAACTATTATTATTATCCTCATTACTATTATTATTATCGCTATGACTGTTACTATTATCCTTATTCTATTATTACTATCCCTATTACTCTTGTCTTTATCCTTATAACTATTATTATTATCCTTATTACTATTATTATTATCGCTATAACTATTATTATTATCCTTATTACTATTATTATTATCGCTATAACTATTATTATTATCCTTATTACTATTATTATTATCGCAATGACTGTTATTATTATCCTTATTCTATTATTACTATCCCTATTACTCTTCTCTTTGTCCTTATAACTAATATTATTATCCTTATTACTATTATTATTATCGCTATAACTATTATTATTATCCTTACTACTATTATTATTATCGCTATGACTGTTATTATTATCCTTATTCTATTATTACTATCCCTATTACTCTTCTCTTTATCCTTATAACTATTATTATTATCCTTATAACTATTATTATTATCCTTATTACTATTATTATTATCGCTGTGACTGTTATTATTATACTTATTCTATTATTACTATCCCTATTACTCTTGTCTTTATCCCTATAACTATTATTATTTCCCTTATTACTATTATTATTATCATTATAACTGTTATTATTATCCTTATTACTAGTATTATTATCTCTATAACTATTATTGTTATCCTCATTACTATTATTATGATCGCTATGACTGTTATTATTATCCTTATTCTATTATTACTATCCCTATTACTCTTGTCTCTATCCTTATAACTATTATTATTATCCTCATTACTATTATTGTTAGCACTATAACTATTATTATTATCCTTATTTCTATTATTATTATCGCTATGACTGTTATTATTATACTTATTCTATTATTACTATCCCTATTACTCTTGTCTTTATCCTTATAACTATTATTGTTATCCTTATTACTATTATTATTAGCACTAAAACTATTATTATTATCCTTATTACTATTATTATTATCGCTATGACTGTTATTATTATACTTATTCTTTTATTACTATCCCTATTACTCTTGTCTCTATCCTTATAACTATTATTATTATCCTGATTACTATTATTATTATCGCTATGACTGTTATTATTATCCTTATTCTATTATTACTATCCCTATTACTCTTGTCTTTATCCTTATAACTATTATTATTTCCCTTATTACTATTATTATTATCGTTATAACTGTTATTATTATCCTTATTACTATTATTATTATCGCTATGACTGTTATTATTATACTTATTCTATTATTACTATCCCTATTACTCTTGTCTTTATCCTTATAACTATTATTGTTATGCTTATTACTATTATTATTAGCACTAAAGCTATTATTATTATCCTTATTACTATTATTATTATCGCTATGACTGTTATTATTATACTTATTCTATTATTACTATCCCTATTACTCTTGTCTCTATCCTTATAACTATTATTATTATCCTCATTACTATTATTATTATCGCTATGACTGCTATTATTGTCCTTATTCTATTATTACTATCCCTATTACTCTTGTCTTTACCCTTATAACTATTATTATTATCCTCATTACTATTATTATTATCGCTATGACTGTTATTATTCTCCTTATTCTATTATTACTATCCCTATTACTCTTGTCTTTATCCTTATAACTATTATTATTATCCTTATTACTATTATTATTATCGCTATAACTATTATTATTATCCTTATTACTATTATTATTATCGCAATGACTGTTATTATTATCCTTATTCTATTATTACTATCCCTATTACTCTTCTCTTTATCCGTATAACTATTATTATTATCCTTATTACTATTATTATTATCGCTATAACTATTATTATTATCCTTACTACTATTATTATTATCGCTATGACTGTTATTGTTATCCTTATTCTATTATTACTATCCCTATTACTCTTCTCTTTATCCTTATAACTATTATTATTATCCTTATTACTAGTGTTATTATCTCTATAACTATTATTGCTATCCTCATTACTATTATTATTCGCACTATAACTATTATTATTATCCTTATTCCTATTATTATTATCGCTATGACTGTTATTATTATCCTTATTCTATTATTACTATCCCTAATACTCTGCTTTTTATCCTTATAACTACTATTATTATCCTTATAACTATTATTATTATCCTTATTACTAGTGTTATTAGCACTAAAACTATTATTATTTTCCTTATTACTATTATTATTATCGCTATGACTGTTATTATTATACTTATTCTATTATTACTATCCCTATTACTCTTGTCTCTATCCTTATAAATTTATTATTATGCTTATTACTATTATTATTACCACTATAACTATTATTATTATCCTTATTTCTATTATTATTATCGCAATGACTGTTATTATTATACTTCTTCCATTATTACTATCCCTATTACTCTTGTCTTTATCCTGATATTTATTATTATTTCCCTTATTGCTATTATTATTATCGCTATAACTGTTATTATTATCCTTATTACTAGTATTATTAGCACTATAACTATTATGGTTATCCTTATTACTATTATTATTCGCACTATAACTATTATTATTATCCTTATTACTATTATTATTATCGCTATGACTGTTATTATTATACTAATTCTATTATTACTATCCCTATTACTCTTGTCTTTATCCTGATAATTATTATTATTTCCCTTATTACAATTATTATTATCGCTATAACTATTATTATTATCCTTATTACTTATTATTATTCGCACTATAACTATTATTATTATCGTTATTACTATTATTATGATTGCTTTGACTGTTATTATTATCCTTATTCTATTATTACTATCCCTATTACTCTTGTCTTTATCCTTATAACTATTATTATTTCCCTTATTACTATTATTATTATCCTTATTACTAGTATTATTATCTCTATAACTATTATTGTTATCCTCATTACTATTATTATTATCGCTATGACTGTTATTATTATCCTTATTCTATTATTACTATCCCTATTACTCTTGTCTTTATCCTTATAACTATTATTGTTATGCTAATTACTATTATTATTA